>JAJOOS010024114.1:0-14639 GCA_029582725.1 Solanum chiquidenum
TTCAAGCTATTCTAGTCTAACATGCTTTGATTCATTTTAGGTGATTAGCTTCTCAACCTAGAATCATTCTATGTGAGAGAACTTTGCATCTCCTAGCATATTTATGCCTAAGTGTGTAAGTGAGAATATGCTTTCAACAATACACAACAATATCACATTATATTAGCTTTGCTCCCAAAGCCCTAACATTCGTGGTTACAAGCCTTACTCTCAAAGCTTTACTTCTTACAATCATCATTCATACCTAGATTTCAAGGCATTCTAATCGCATTCTTCATTAGTAGGTTTTATTCTAGTCATAATTCCTCATAAAGGTTCAATTTTAACTTTATTAGTCATGATCCATCATATGCACTATAATCTAATTCAATTCGTGTCTATATGTTCCTATTCTTGAACAATTACTATTAACAATATCAATTCTAGAAGATCATGCTAAGTCTTCACTTTCACCTTTCATGGCAAAAACCCACATAATATCAATTCCATCAGTTAGACTAGGTTTAACCAAGGAAAACATGTAATATTATCATAATATCATGAATCAATACTAAAACAATCATAAACAAGTATTGTCCACTCAATTGGAATCATACTCAACACTACCCACAACATAGGAAGAAACTCTAGCTAGAATTGGGTTTTATCTTCACAATTGGGGGAAATCTAAGGGGCTCTATGGATGAAAGAATCCATCGATGAATAAGCTAACATACCTTGATTCAAAGCCCTCACAAAATCTTGCAATAATGGAAGAATTTGACCTAGCTCTCTTGTCTTCTTCTTCTTCTTCACTTCTAGAGAGAGAATTTCTTGGAGGGAATTGGGTTAGTTTTGGGGTCTTGAAATTATGTCTACGATCAATGTATTTAGGGGTATATTAGATTTATATAGGTGGTATAATTACTAATAAATCGACCCCACTTAACCCCTAACTAATAATGAATTGACCCCCAAGTCCCCAACTTAAGACAACTTAACTCCAAGGCTGCCTCACCCACGAGACCCCGACCCACGGACCGTGGATGGGTCCATGGGGCGTACTACACCTCCGTGGGTGGTGGTCTGCAGCTCTAAAATTGGGGCCTTGACCCACGACCCCTTCCCACAAGGCGTGAGTCCCAACCGTAGGTGGCCCTTTTTGGGCAGTTTTAGGGACTGTTTTGGGGTTCTCCTCAAGAACCTTTGGTTGGTCCTTGGCGAGTCGTACCTTGACGTTTAAACCCTAAACCCCTCATTCTAAGTACGGGAAGTCATTTTACGATTCTAAGCCCACACATCAAACTCTAAAACTCTCACGTAAGGCTCTTGTTTAGCCTACTAGTTTCCGGGGTATTACACAGTAAAAATTTAAAATTAAAAAATTATTATCCCAAAAAATATGTTTTTCTTATAAAATAAAATGTAAAATATTTTTCTTACCCCACCATCGCTTCCTCCCGTACACCCTCCTCCCCCCCCCCCGCCACCCTTCTTTTGTTTAAATTTCTTTTATAAAAGTATTTAATTTTTGTTTATTTCATCTCACCCCCGCCCCTTTCAAATACTAATTTAGATATTATTTTATTTTTTTAAAAAAAACTAATTCTACTCACTCCACCTAACCTTCCGCTTCCATTTTTTTTCTTGTTCTGTGTTAGCTATATACGTATAGAAAATATTTTTTACTTGCCGCAGCAAGACTCATTTTAAAACAGTTTTTTTATTTATGTGATGTTCGGTACACAAGTAGAAATTTTTTTCTAAAAATATATGTACATATCTAACACAAAACGACAAAAATGTAAAAAATAAATAAATTAGGAGCGGAGGGTTAAATATGATGGGGTAGATTTTTTATATATAAATAATATCAATTATTTTGAGGGATGAGTTGGTGGTTTTGTGGGGCGGGGGGGGTGGGAGGGGGGGGGTTAATTATGATTTTTATAAAAATATTTTATATAAGAATTTTTTTAAATAAGAAGACGGGGAATTGTCGGGGGTGGGGGAGGGGGGAGTTGGAGAGGGGATGATGGAGTGGGGTAAGAAAAATAAAATAAAAATTTAATTTTTTTTAGAAAAATAAATTGTTTTTTTTAATTTTTTTGGATAGTAATACTTTAATCTTTAATTTTAACTAATATTAATAGTTAATTATTTAATTTAATTATTTAATTTTTGTTAAGGTGAAATATTTTATCCATATGAAATGTCATGTGTCAAGGTTTTTCAAATAAAAGAAAAAGTGCATTACACACACTACTGAGGTGTGTTTCTCAAACTATAAGTGATAGTTTATATATGAAACTCATACTCTCAATAAGGTAGGTATGAAACTCAAAAAAAGGATAGTTTAGGTATGTTTTTGACATTTATCTCAAAAATATTTGTCATTTTGAAATTTTGACAATAATTATTTACTTTTTTAGCGCTGAACTCAGTTATTTAGATTATATTTAGATAATTTTCAATAATATTTTTTAAATACACGTTTAATATAAAAAAGATTTGGTAAAAGCTCATCTATTTCCTTGGATAGTATTTTCTAAAAAGAAATATTTTGGAAAGGAAAAACTCGTATCAGACACACCTTTCAAGTACAAAAATAAAGAGAAAAAGACGTGTACCCACTTATTGACAAGATCCGGAGAGATTTTATGTTCGTGTAAAGTTGTACGGATATATATTAGTCAACCGTCGGCTGCCGGTGCCACTGCGCCAGTGTCCTTTTAAGTCCTATGTTCTTGCTTTCATACCAGGGAACAGTAATGGTAGATGATTCGGAACAAAAATACAAAACTAGTAGTATATATAAGAAGTTAAACAATAGATGAATAATTAGTCTTTGTACGTGTCACAAATTAATGAGCATAAAATTTATGTTAAGTTGACTTGTTTATATATTTATATTATATTGTACTATAAAAACATCAATTATAATATTGATCAACAAAAATATTTCGATAATACTGATTGACCTGCATATCTTTTAAATCATATATCTATTCGCTACTTGATATATATATATATATATATACAAAAGACACAAGTGTCTGTGCTAGAATGCGTTCAATATATGTTATTTTTTTGTCTCAATTTATGTGATATAGAATCAATTAAATTTTAATATAATTTTAAATATTTTAAGTCGTTAATTATTGTAATTTATAGTACTACGTAATTTTTAAATAATATATGTTACTTCTCTTATCTCAATATATGTACAAAAATAAAATTTCAAGAGTCAATATGTTGTTAATAATTGAGATTTACAATACATTTTACGTAGTTTCTAAATTAAATAATACATGTTACTTCTTTTGTCCCATTTTATGTGACATAGATAGATTAATTTTATGAATCAATCTAGTTTTTTTTATAAGCAATCGATTTTTTATATGTTTTTATCATGATTTATAGTATATTTTACGCAGTTTTTAAATATATAAAAAAATTTAAAAATAAGACAAACAAATTAAAATGGAAGAAAAAATAGGCAAATATATATGTAAGTGTGGAACCACACAGATGAAGCAAGCATGTTGACAGTCACCTGTGTTATCCACACTTATATATATATATATATATATATGCCAGTATGGGCAATATACAGTAAAATCTCACTAAATTAATATAGGTGGGACCATAAAATATTATTATTATATTATAGAGATTATTTAATCGATGAATTAATATTTATTAATTTAAAGAGTGTTTTGTGAAAACGTGATTCATGAACTTGAGATCATGATTAATGATTCCGGTTACCGCAAGAAAATTGATGTCAATAACCTTTTGGATTACCCGGATGAATACATGTTCACAGGTCCATTACTTAGAAGAAATTGTGGATACCATCTGAAAAATAATGTTGATGATGAAGTTGAAGATGTTACAATACCTTTGCAACCAGTTACGTGTAAGGAAATACTTATCGCATCTTGCACTCTTCACAATTTTATGGGGCAGTTCGGAAAGACGACACCGAAACTTTTTTATGCAATAAGAAAAGTTAGAGATGAAATTCAACTAGATTTTAAGTTTAACAAAAAAAACACAATAGAATCATATTTCACGAAATTGTCTTAGATGTATTTGTAAATTTAAAGAATTATTAATTTATAATATTGATGGGACCATATTTTTATATAGGGGTCTTTTGAAAATATATTATCTTATTATCTTATCGAAATGAATGATTTTTCCATTGGCCCAAGTCAGGATCAGAAAAAAATATTATTTTAAAGAGGTTATTAATTTACTGAGTATTAATTTCATGAGATTTTACTGTATGTTATTCTTTTAGTCTCAACAATGTTTTAAAATACTCTGTTGGGATTTTCCTTGAGGCTCGCCTTGGAGCAGGGCTCTAGCGAAATTTCCCGAGACTCAAGTGTGAGGCATAGTTCTGTAAGAATTAGGCTCTAAGCACGCCCAACATCCAATGCTCGAACCTCACCTAATAGATCTTAATCATATTATGTGTTAAATTCTTTAGTTAACATTGTACATCCTAGGCGCCTAATTTCTTTTAATGCCTACAAGTGTGGTTCTAACTTGGCTAATTAAGACACTGCGCATTGTATACTGCATATTAATACACAACGTGTGTAGTATAGCAGTGGTACTGTAGTTGCTTTTATTTTTTATTATTAAATAGAGAAACATTAGTTTTGAAAAGTTAGAACTAATAAAAAAAATTGATAAATAAAAACAACTTACAGAAACAAGTTGAATTTAGTAATATTGCAAATTGTAATTTTTTTTATCAAATTAATTAAATGTGTTTATGAAATAAATTATGTTGATTGTTAGGAGTATTACTTTTTTTATTCTAGTACTTTTTTTTAGTTAATCTAAAAAAGAATGACAAATTTTTATTTTTAATAACAATTTAAGTTTAAAATATCTTTATTATCTTTAATGAAATGTCTATAAATCATTTTTTTTGAAAAGAAATGATTTATAGTTATACAAATATTCATCACTTATTTTTTAGACCCCGAGTTTCAAAAATATTAATGTGTTATATATATTTTTTAAAATGTAAAACGACTATGAATGATAACAATTAATTGCTTAAAATATTTTCAAAACATATGGAGAAATCGGTTGAATCTTAAAATTTCATTTGTGCCACATAAATTGAAAGAGGAGAACTAATATATATTAGCTACAAATTAAGTTAAAATCTTATAAATTACAATGATCAACAACTTAAAATATTTTTTAAAAATATTTTATTAACTTTCTAAATTTTATATGTATCCCATAAATTAAAACAAATAAATAGCATATACTGAAACTGTGCTGGCAGAGACTTCAATATTCTCGTATTTTTTAGTTATATAAGAGAGAGTTACAAATAAAGCAACCACCCACCGTCTACATGTATGCTTTCTAGGATTAAGATTGAATTTAAGGGTTGTTTTGGTCATTTAAGGATTCTCACATTAGACTTCAAGCTTTAATTGTGTTGTACAAATAGTTTTGTTGTGTGAACATTTCCAATTAAAGACAAAAAAAATACTCCCTCTGTCCTTAATTACTTGTCCATTTTTTTTAGTTGTCCCTAATTACTTGTTCATTTTGACAAATCAAGAAAGAACTATTTTTTATCTATTATATCCTCAATTAATTACTTTGAAAAAGGTAGAACTTATTGAAAACCTTAAGTTTTTAATTCATCCACTTCATAGTTAATAGAAATAAAATGATAAACTAACTATGCCAATAATTAATATTTTAATAGATATATCATTTTAAAAATGGATAAATAATTAGAAATAGAGGCCTGAATTGATTAGTGAGTTGGAGAGCTACATCCCAGGCTACATTATAGAAGAGTATGTTGGGAATTCCGCGGGGGACATTATGAGTACCTCATTTGTAGTTTATACCTTTTCATATGTGGGTCTCAGTCTCACCAAGAGTTGAAGATACCTTTATCTCTTTTTACAAGTGAGTTCCACTTAGATTTGACCAGCTGCAATGTATTTACAGAGCGCATTTTTGGAAAAAAAAATTTAAAAACTTTTTTTGTTTTATTTTAATTTAATTAGTGCATATTTATTTTTGAAATGGTGAGACCAACTTTAATTATGTTCTTTAATTTTTTGTTTATTGCCTTAAGTTGTAGTTTTACTACTTTGAATATTCCTAATATTTGTGTAAATTTTATAATTATTTTGAATAAAAAATCAATGATTAAAAAAATACTTTAATGATGGACATTCAATAAGCCTATCATATTTTATACATAATTTATTTTTGATAAAAAATTTAAAATCATTCAATTCAATACAATTTGAAATTTATTAATATAAATAATATTAATTGGGTATTTATTTTATATTTAATGAGATAATTGAAAATTATTTAACTAACACTGCTTAAAAATGTAAATTTGTGAACAATTATTTAAGTCCTGCATAACACGGAATTTTTGTAACTAGTTATTTATTTATATAAAACAGAGTTTATACCAAATACTACATCCTATATTTTGGTGTCCAATCTATTTAATTAAGGAAATATTCAATAATTTAGCAATATAAAAAAACTCGTGAAGATTTGATTTTATAACTCTTTATAAACTAGTATTTTGTTTTAACTTTTTTTTTTATAATAATTTTTTTTTTTTATATTTAAGATATCTTCATTTTCATATATAAAATATTTGAAAATGTCATTTACTTATCTTTAATGTGTAAGAGGTTACAAGAGACTCATTTCCTCCATAATCGCTGTCTTGTCTAGTGTGTAGGTTTGGTTTAGGTAAAAGTAGAACTGGGATTAGGTAAAAGTAGAACTAGTATATGGATGATTATCAAATTTAACTTATTTAATACTTCTCGAATTTTACTTAAAACGCTCAAGTGTGTAAAAAATGTTAGTTTTAGATTGAATAATTTAATTTATAATATTGTATTTCACTTTTTAGATTACTAATTCATTTATTATAGACAATTAATTGTATATATGTAGTATAATAATTAGTATCTTTAAGTTAATAAAGTCTATTACATAATGTGAAGGATGAATATGATTATTCTTCATGGGAAGACCTTCTTGTCTTTTTCCTTGGAGAATTAATTGTATGAAGTTTGAAAGAGTAATTAATATGGGAGACAGGTATGTGAGCTTTACAAGATCCAGCTGAAGAAATAGTATTATTAATAGGACTAATGACAAGTACTTTTAAAAAAAAATAGGTTAGCTATTGTTTTCTCCGTTTCCTCTTCCATTCTTCTTTCACTATCTTTCTTTTTGTCATCATACATGAATATCTTGTCAAATGATAGTCAAACAATTATTATTGATGATTTTAATTGAATATTTTTACCTCTATTTTCAACTTCCCTTTTCTTGACACTAGTTTATGTGTCAAATGATAGTCAAAGAATTATTATTGATGATTTTAGTTGAATATTTTTAACTCTACTTTTTAATTTTTCCTTTTCGTCTCATCAGTTTATGTGCCAAATGATAGTCAAAGAAATATTATTGATGATTTAATTGAATATTTTTACCTCTACTTTCTATTTTTTCCTTTTCTTGACATCAATTTATGTATGAATCATGTAATTATTTCAGGGATAGATGAATCCTAGAAATTATAACTTTGGAAATCAGGGTTACAATTTCGGAAATGTAGGTCGGAACTATGCTAAGGATGGTTAGTATGATAGGCCAGCAAATAGAGATCCTGGAAACTGGCAGAACAAAGATGGGTATAGGAATGATCGCAGTGGTGTTTATGTGCCCCCAGGCAGTAGAGACCGGACAAGTGGTAGTTCCAACGGATCTAAGCTGAAAGATATGATGGCTAAAGTACTCCAGAAGGTTGAAACAACTGATGTAGGGGTAAAAAAAATGAGAGGTGATTTCTCGAGCATGAGTCAGTTGGTGGACTCTCACACCACCTCCATTAAACAAATTGAGCAGCAGTTGGGGCAACTCTCAGCCTCACTGAATCAGGGGAAGAATGGGTCACTACCAAGTGACACCATTCAAAATCTTAAGAAGGACGGATACTGTATGGCCATCGCCACCAGGAGTGGTAAAGTTCGTACTGACCCTATTTCTGTAGGTACCAAAATTGAACAAGTCTTGGAGCAAGTTGGCAGAGATGAGGATGAAACTATACATGTAGATGACTTGGAAGATGTTTAGCCTAAAGCACAACCTGCGAGAGGAAAAGAGAAAGTGGTCGAGGAAAACCTGCCTTTACAGCTGATTCCCAGACCACCTCCTCATTTCCCTCAAAGGCTAAAAAAGAAAGCTGAAGATGGGAAGTTTACAAAGTTTATCACCATGCCGAAACAACTTTCAGTAAACATACCACTGGTGGAAGCCCTGGAGCAGATGCCAAGATATGCCAAGTTCACGAAAGACTTGGTTACCAAGAAAAAAGTTGTAGGTCTTGATTTTTCTAATAATGTTTATCATTGCAGCGCCATTGCTACCAGATCTCTAGTTCAAGAAGAAGAAAGATCCAGGTGCATTCACAATCCCATGCACCATTGGGTAAATTAGCTTTGCAAAAGCTTTATGTGATCTAGGAGCTAGCATCAACTTGATGCCATTAGCCATTTACAAGAAGTTGGGATTTGGAGTACCAAAACCTACAACAATGAGGTTGATGATGGCTGATAGGTCATTAAAGAGACATGTGGGAGTCCTATGTGATGTACTTGTAAAGGTGGACACCTTCATCTTTCTAGATGATTTCGTGATCTTGGATTGCAAAGTGAACTTTGAGGTTCCCATCATCTTGGGGAGACCATTCTTGGCTACAGGAAGAGCCTTGGTTGATATTGAGAGAGGAGAGCTGAAGTTCAGACTCAACAAGGATAAGGTAAAGTTCAATAGTTGTAGGTCAATAAAGCAACCCAATGATATGAATGTGGTATCTGCCATAGAGGTGGTTGCTGATGAAGACATGAGGGTACCGATAGAAGAGAGGATGGCTGTTGAAATTAACCTTAGCAGCAGTGCTGATGAACTTTGATTCTGATTTCTGGTCTGACTACATAGAGACCGTTAATGCTTTGCAGGGTATGGGAGCACACTCGTATGCTCCAAAGAAATTGGACCTGGACTTGAAAAACAGGCCAAGTCCTCCAGCAAAACCATCCATTGAGGAGCCACCGGTGTTGGAACTGAAACAGTTACGCACTCACCTCAGGTATGTATTTTTGGGTACTAACAACATTTTTCCTGTGATCTTGGCTGCAGATTTAAATGAAGAGTAGGTGCAGGAGGTGATCAAGGTGTTGAGAAGGTATAAAAGAGCCATTGGGTGGACCATTGCTGATATAATTGGAATACCTCTGGGTATATGCACCCACAAGATTCAACTTGAGAAGGACTGCAGCCCAAGCATTGACCACCAGCGGAGGCTAAACCCACCTATGCAAGAGGTGGTTAAGAAAGAAATATTCAAGTGGTTAGATGCTGGGGTGGTTTATCGTATTTCTGACAGTCATTGGGTCAGTCTAGTGCAATGGGTGCCTAAAAAGGGCGGTATGACTGTGGTGGCAACTACAAAAAAATGAGTTAGTCTCGCTGAGACCAGTCACTGGATGGTGAGTGTGTATGGACTACAGAAAGCTGAACAAGTGGACTTTGAGTGATCATTTCCTCATTCCTTTCACAGACCAGAAGCTTGATAGGTTGGCAGGTAAAGGGTGGTACTGTTTCTTAGATGGATATTCTGGCTACAACTAGAAATCAATTGCTCCTGAAGATCAGGAAAAGACCACCTTCACATGTCCTTATGGCACTTTTGCGTTTAAGCGCATGCCGTTTGGACTATGTAATGTTCCAGCAACATTCCAAAGGTGTATGATGTCCATCTTTTCAGACATGGTTGAGGACACTCTAGAGGTATTTATGAACGATTTCTCTGTAGTAGGTGATACTTCTGATGACTGTTTATTTAATCTTAGCAGGGCTTTACAGAGATGTGAGGAGGCCACTTAGTGCTGAATTGGGAGAAGTGCCATTTCATAGTAAATGAGGGCATAGTCCTGGGACACAAAGTATCACAGAAGGGGATAGAGGTTGATAAGGCCAAGATTGAGGTGATTAAAAATTACCTCCACGAATCTGTGTTAAGGGTGTTAGAAGCTTCCTAAGCCACGCCAGGTTCTATAGGCGTTTCATCAAAGACTTCTCCAAAATTGCACACCCCATGTGCAAGCTTTTGGAGAAGGAGGTGAAATTTGTCTTTGATGAGGCATGTCTCAAAGCTTTTGAGTGCCTAACAGAAAAACTGATTTCAGTACCAGTGATCATTGGCCCAGATTGGGTGGAGCCATTTGAGGTAATGTGCGATGCTAGTGGTACTGCATTAGGAGTTGTGTTGGGGAAGAAGCGCAATAAGATGTTTCATCCGATTTACTATGCTAGTAAGTTGCTGAATGGGGCACAACGAAACTACACAGTCACTGAGCAGGAACTATTGGCGGTGGTCGATGCGTTTGAAAATTTCTGAGCGTACTTGCTGGGCACAAAGGTGATAATTCATACAGACCATGCTGCCCTGAGATACCTCATGGCGAAGAAAGATTCCAAGCCTAGGTTGATCTGATGGGTGCTACTTCTCCAAGAGTTTGACTTTGAAGTGAAGGATAAGAGAGGATGTGAGAACCAGGTAGTTGATCACCTGTCTAGGTTGAAGGCTGCAAAGAATGAAGAGCTTGAGTTTGAAATAGATGATACATTCCCGAATGAACGGGTATTAGCTGCAACTCTTGACCTTATTCCTTGGTTTGCTGATTATGCTAATTTTCTTGTCAGTGATGTAATGCCTGAAGGACTAACATTTCAGCAAAGAAAGAGGTTCATGCATGATGTAGGTAAGTATTTTTGGGACGAACCATATTTGTACATGATTTGAGCTGATAACATCATCAGGTGGTGCATTCCTGAAGCTGAGATGCTACACATTTTGGATGTCTATCACTCCTCTCCAGTAGGTGGTCATCATGGTGGTGCTCTAACAGCCCACAAGATACTTCAGTGTGGGCATTACTGGCCCACAATTCATCAAGATGCAGTGGACATAGTAAGAAGATGTGATGTGTGTCAGCGGCAAGGAGCCATCTCTCGGTGCCATGAGTTACCCATGACACCTATTATGGAGGTGGAATTGTTTGATGTGTGGGGAATCGATTTCATGGGCCCATTCGTGAGTTCTTATGGGAAGAAGTATATATTTGTTGCAGTAGACTATGTGTCCAAATGGGTTGAGGCCATGGCTTTGCCTGAGAATGATGGCAAGAGTGTTGCTAGTTTCCTAAAAAAGAACATCTTCTCTAGGTTTGGAACACCCAGAGCCATTATCAATGATGGTAGTTCTCACTTCTGCAACAAGGTGTTCAGTGCACCGCTGACCAAGTATGGGGTAAAACAACACAAGGTTGCAACACCTTATCACTCACAAACTAGTGGACAAGTAGAGGTTTCCAACAGGGAGATTAAAGCAATCTTGGCAAGGACAGTAAATGCCAACATGATAGATTGGGCACGGAAGCTAGATGATCCTCTATGGGTATATCAGACAGCTTTGAAGACACCTATTGGTATGTTTTCATACAAATTGGTGTTTGGAAAGGCATGTCATTTGCTGGTTGAGCTTGAGCATAGAGCACTCTGGGCATTGACGAAGCTAAACCTCAGTTGGAGCGAAACTGCAAACTTGAGGTTGGATCAGATCAATGAGATGGATTAGTTCCATTTGAGAGCCTATGAGAGGCCTTCACTGTATAAGGAGAGGATGAAGCTCTATCATGACAAGCATATTAAGAAAAGAAGCTTCACTCATGGGGACTTGATGTTACTTTTCAACTCCTGACTTCGTCTGTTTCCAGGCAAGTTGATATCTAAATGGTCTGGACCTTTTAAGGCCACACAAGTGTTTCAATCTGGTGCTATTGAGCTGGAAAATGATCAAGGCATATTTGGGTGTTCCTAAGGATGTGAAGATTGTAGAGGAATGCAAGCTTGATGAAGTCTGAGTAATCAAGTAACCTGTGTTACGCCGCGACGTTAAATTGTGCGATTCTTGGGAGGCAACCTAGAATGTAATTGTACTAGGGATTTTCCCCCTTTTCCTTATTTTTTTTATTTTTATGGAGCCACTGTGTGTTGATGTGTGCAGGAGAGAATAGGTGGTAAAATGCAGAAACTGGTGCAAACTGAACTTCACGGACAGTCTTACAGACCGTGGTACCCTTCACGGGCACTTTCACGATCCATCAACTTGAGGACCAAACTAAGGAAGCTACTAGAAATTGCATGAAAAAGGTTCACGAAAGGGTTTACGGTCCGTTGGAGTTTGTATGGACCGTCTAGCCTCTCGTGAACCTCATGTATGAATGCCAAGTTTCTAAGTAACAGTCACGAACAGGTTCATGGACCGTGATACCTTTCTCGGGCAACTTCACGGTCCATGGTCTTCCTCCATCAAGTGATTCATCTAAGTCAGGGTCATGGACGATCTCACGGACTGTGATGCCCTTCACGGGAAACTTCACGGTCCGTAGTCTACAACCCAGTGTGACCCATATTCGACCCTACCCGAGTGTGACCCAAAAATTAAAATTAAGCTTATATTGGGTCTTATTTCGCAGAAGTTAGTTTTTTTTTCTTTTCTTCTTCTTCCTGTAATGGTTAGAAACGAGGGACGTACTCAATCGATCCTAAATCCACCCGCGAATCAAAACCCTAAGTTCAAAAGTTAATCCACTGATCATCATCAAGTTAATCTTCCCATGTTTGAACGAAAACCCTTAGTATTTTCAAGTAAGTAGATTCTTAATGTGTGCAGTTTGATCTTGTATAAAATAGGTTTGTTTTGCTTAGCATGAATAGACATAAGTACACTAGTTTTGTTCTAAATTGTAGTGAGTTAGGTTGATTGAGAGTTTTTGAGTTGTTCTTGTATGTGGTTTATAACATGGGGTCAAATGTGTTGGTACCCTTGTTAGTTGTGATTTTATGCTAATGGAGTGAGTATTCTGAACTTGGTTGATGGGTAAATAATTGGTTGGTTGTGAATTGTGTAATAAGGTGATTGTTGGTGCTGAAAACATTGGATTTTAGTGTATGAGTGAAGGAGATAACTGTAACATTAACCAAGTGTAAGACCACGATAGGTTTTACGAACCGTGGAATCCACCACGGGCCGTAAAACCAATCGTGGACCACACTTGAAGTCAAGCCACCACTCAGATTAAATTCACGGGCAGTATTGCGGTCCGTGGTGCACTCCACGTGTCGTGAAGCCGTCCGTGAACATTATTTGGTAGAAAGTTATGTCTCTTTTTGCACATTGGTTCTGTCTCAACTCCACGAGGGAGTTCACGGTCCGTGGTACTTACCACGACCCGTATAAGCTCTTATAGAGCTTACTTAGTGTATCATTTTTTAAAAAAATTATCTTTTAGTTTTTGTTCATCTTTTGATTTCGTGGCCTTTCTCGAGGATAGATTGGGTGACGACATTCTTAAGGCATGACGTCGCAATGAATTTACACAGGGGAAGTCTAAGTACCCGTTAGTGCGTCATTTGACTGTGTTGAATACTAATAAGTTTTGTATTTTCTCAGGTACAATGGGTCCTAGAAGAAAGAATGCAACAAAACCTGCACCCCCCGCCACTTCTTCTCAATCAGAAGGTCATGATGACTCCGAAGCTAGTGGTTTCGAGGTGCAAATAAATGTTACACCTGAAGATCACTCGCCTCGGGCCACTAGATCATTGAACAAAAAAGCTATCCTCCAGGACACTCCTCCTCATTTTGAAGAGGGTGGTGGTAGTTCTGATAACGGGGAGGACTCAAAAAGTCAATCTGATGCTACTGCTCGTAGCCAATTTGTTGATACCTCGGGGGGTAGTGCAGAGTCTGAAAGTGGTTCTCAGGATGATACACACACCTCTCCAACTGCGGCGAATACAGAAGCTGATACTGGAGCACGAGAGGAGGCGGCTATGATAGAGGATAATGAAGAGATCACCGATGATGATACCATGGTGATGTATGTGACTGCCCATGAACCTAATCTGGCACTGAGACCACAACTGATTGCATGTTACCGTTCTATGTGGACTGTGAACCGGTCCAAAGACTTTTTCAATAATGGGATTGTGACCAAGACTGGCAAGTTCAAGAGTCACTCAATCATGCTTGAGACTAGAGCGGTAGTTGTAATGACCCTCTTGGTCATTTCTGTGTTTTGCCTTCTATGTATCATTTAGAGCGTTCCTATAGCGACCCCAAGTCATTTATGACTTGCTGGGACTGACAGTTCGGTCACCTGGTTGTTCGTTTGGTCTTGGTGCGAGTTTTTGTGTTTTGGAACTTATGAACCTTGAACAATCATTTTCGATCAAAAGTTCAAGAAGATGACATCGGAATCCAATTCTGACAATTTCATCAGCTCCGGAAGGGTCATTTTAGGCTAGTAGCATGGTCGTCATGACTCCCGAGATTTTCAGTGTGAGTCGGTGCGATTAGGCGTTTTTACTTTAAGTTTAAGCCTAAGTTTGACTTTGGTCAACATTCTGAGTAAACGCGCTCGGATGAGAATTCCGTCAGCGTGGTTAGTTCCGGAATGTCGAGTTTGGTCTAGATTGACCTTTCTTTT
>JAJOOS010024116.1:0-12817 GCA_029582725.1 Solanum chiquidenum
TATATCCTTCAATCACAACATGATATTTATTATAATGCAAAGCATAGTGTTGTGTATGTTTCAGATACCCCAACACACATTTCATTGCCATCCAGTGAGTTTGATTCAAATTACTAGTGAACTGACTCAATTTGCTAATAGCACATGTTATATATGGTCGCGTACAATTCATAATATACATCAAACTTCTCAACACTCTGGCATATTCCAATTGAGAGTCATTTTCACCTACATTCTTATGAAATGTAAAGCTTAAATCAATTGAAGTTTTGACAACATTGAAATTCAAGTACTTGAACTTATCCAATACTCTTTCAATATAATGAGATTGAGATAATGCTAGTCCCTGAGGAGTTTTGAGAATACTGATCCTTAAGATCAAATCAACAACTCCTAAGTCATTTATATCGAACTTGTTGGACAACATGCACTTAGTAGCATTTATATCGTCAATATCTTTACTAATTATTAACATGTCATCAACATACAGACAAACAATGACTTCATGATTCTGAAAGTTTTTAATGTAAACACACTTATCACATTCGTTAATCTTGAATCCATTTGCTAACATTGTTTGGTCAAATTTAGCATGTCATTGTTTGGGTGTTTGCTTGAGCCCATAAAACAACTTCTCAAGTTTGCACACTTTCTCTTCTTTACCAGGAACTACAAACCCTCCATTTAAGAAGGCTGTCTTTACATCCATTTGATGGATTTTCAGATCATGCATTGCTGCTAGTGCTATTAACAGCCTAATTGATGTTATTCTTGTTACTGGAGAGTATGTATCAAAGTAGTCCAGACCTTCCTTTTGTCTGTATCCTTTGACTACAAGTCTAGCCTTATATTTGTCAATAGTCCCATCAGCTTTCATTTTCCATTTAAAGATGCACTTTGATCCTAAAGGTTTATTTCCTGGAGGAAGATCAACCAATTCTCAAGTATGATTACTTAAAATTGATTTGATCTCACTATTTACCTCTTCTTTCTAATAAGTTGACTCAGACGAAGACATAGCTGCTTTAAATATTTTAGGCTCATTTTCAAGCAACAGTGCCACAAAATCTTGTCCGAAAGAAGTGGGTTTCCATTGGCGATTACTACGGCTAGGATCCTCACTAGGTAGTGTATTTTTCGTTAATTCTTCCTGTGGTCATTTAGGTCTTTCACTTGTCGACTTACATTCAGTTTTATACGGATAAATGTGTTCAAAGAACTCAGCATTATCTGACTCAATTATCGTATTAACATGAATCTCAGGATTATCAGATTTGTGAACCAAAAGCCGAAAGGCCTTACTGTTCACAACATATCCAATAAATACACAATCCACTGTTTTGGGTCCAATTTTCACCCTCTTGGTTAAATGATCCTCTACCTTGGCAAGACACCCCCATATTTTGAAATATTTCAAGTTGGGCTTCCTTCCTTTCCATAACTTATATGGAATTGATTGTGTTTTGCTACGGGTTACCCTATTGAGTATCTTATTAGCCGTAAGGATGGCTTCCCCCCAAAGATTTTGCGGTGAACCAGAACTGATTATCAAGGCATTCATCATTTTCTTTAATGTTCTGTTCTTTCATTCCGCCAAACTATTTGACTGTGGTGTATATGGTGTAGTAGTTTGATGAATAATACCATATTCCAAACATATCTCTGCAAAAGGAGATTCGTATTCTCCACCCATATTACTCTGAATCACTTTTATCTTTAGATTCAATTGATTCTCCACTTCATTTTTGTATTGCTTAAATGCATCAATTGCTTCATCCTTACTATTAAGCAAATATACATAACAAAATTGAGTGCAATCATCAATAAAAGTTATAAAATACTTTTTTTCCACCACGAGTTGGTGTCGACTTCATATCGCATATATCTGTGTGAATTAAGTCTAAAGGTTTTGAATTTCTTTCAACAGACTTATAAGGATATTTTAAAAACTTACTTTCCACACAAATTTCGCATTTTGATTTATTGCATTTGAAATCAGGCAATACTTCTAAAGTAACCAATTTTCGCAAGGCTATGTAATTTACATGTCCCAAACGGGCACGCCATAAATCATTTGACTCCAATAAGTAAACAGAAGCAGAATTCTTATTAATACTGTCAACAACCATTACATTCAGTTTGAAGAGGCCCTCAGTGAGGCAGCCCTTTCCTAAGAACATCTCATTCTTACTTATTACAGCTTTGTCACTAACTAGGACACACTGAAATCTTTCTTAACGAGCAATGCAGCAGAAACTAAATTCTTCCTAATAGTAGGAGCGTGCAGAACGTTGTTCAGAGTCAACACCTTGCCAGATGTCATCTTCAACATAACTTTCCCAGTTCATGCAATCCTTGTTGTTATTGTGTTCCCCATGAACAAATCTTCATCGAACTCACCAGGAGTGTACGTTGCAAAGGCTTCTTTCGCAGAGAAAATATGTTGAGTGGCACCTGAGTCGAGAAACCACTCCTTGGGATTTCCAACTAAGTTGCACTCCGAGATCATTGCACAGAGGTCATCTGCATCTTTCATCTCTTCCACGATGTTTTCTTGACTTTTGACTTTGTCTTTGTCAGTCCTTTCTTGGAGCACGACAGTTAAAAGACTTGTGACCAGCCTTACCACAGTTGTAACAGTTGTTTTTGAATTTCTTCTTGGCCTGTTCTGACTTCTGGCCGTTGGACTTTTTCTCTTCTTGCCTTTAGTAGAAGCTTCTTCAACAATATTAAATCCAACTATTGTCGAACTCTTATGAGACTTATTTTCGACGGTCTTGTTATCTTCCTCAATCTTGAGACGAATCACAAGTTCTTCAAGCTTCATTTCCTTACGTTTGTGTTTTAGATAATTCTTGAAGTCGTTCCACGAAGGAGGTAACTTCTCGATCATTGCAGCCACTTGAAAAGCTTCATTTACTACCACATCCTCAGCAATCAGATCATGGAAAATAAGTTAAAGTTCCTGCACTTGTGATCCAATAGTTTTACTATCTGACATTTTATAGTCTAAAAACTTTGCGACCACAAACTTTTTCAAGTATGCATCTTCAGTCTTACATTTCTTCTCAAGTGCATCCCACAATTCTTTCGAAGTTGTCATTGCACTATAGACATTATATAAGTCATCATCTAAAGCACTCAAAATGTAGCCATTACATAGGAAGTCTGCCTGTTTCCATGCTTCAATAATCATGAATTTTTCTCTATCTGGCATTTCAATAGCAGGCACCGGAGTTACTTCATTGGTAAATTTTTGCAGACCAAGCGTTGTAAGCCAGAAAAATACCCGTTGCTGCCATCCTTTGAAATTCACACCAGAGAATTTTCCCGGTTTCTCTGCTAGTGGTACAGCAGTTCGGGTTGGTGCAGCAACAACCACTGTAACATTATCATTTGCCATTTCAGAATCATAATCTGTAACAAATAGAAATTGATACAAATGACTCATTAATCAATAATTTAAATTGCAAACTTAACAGGAGTATAAAACCACAAAGGTTTTTGTCTCCACCAGAAATACAGATTAAAATAAATAAAATAATTTCCTTAAGATTGTTGCCAATCTGTGTTTAAAACAAAATTACTGATTTCAATAAACTTTGCAGAAACACGAAGTTGCCAAAGTTTAATGAACTAGTAAGAACATAAGAACATAAATTAATTCACAAAAACTAAAATCTGTAAAACATACCAGAATCTGTAAAAGACAGAACGGAAAAAGATCAAGCCCACTAAATGCACAATGTCCCCTTAAGGAAATTATTCCCCTCTAGTATCCGAGGTTTGATTTGCAATATGTCCTTCCAGGATAGAATGATCTCAATCACCAGTGTATTGATACCTAAAACGTTGGTGTCAGCGAACCACTCAACAGTAGCAAAGTACACGAAGAAATTTGTGCAGAAGAAGAAGAAGAAATCAGAAATTTTCGTAAGTTAAAAAATCTGAAGAATAGCATGTATTTATAGGCAAGAGGAATTGGTTCCGAAAGGTTGCAACCTTTCAGAATCCACACGACCATTTCAGAAAGTTTGCAACCTTTCAAACGGTCATGGATGTTCCTAAAAGTTGCAACCTTTCAGATCAATCACCTCTAATGGCAGGGAAATTCAAATAAAATGATAAAGTAATTTAAATAAAATGGGTCACGCGGATCCGAGTCTGGTCGAAACATTTTGGTTAATAACTAATTAATTGAAACGTTTTGGCCATTTAATTTTATTTAATTAATTAATTAAATAAATAATTAAAATAAACTTTGTCCAAAAATAATCTCTCGATCGAACATTTTCCAAAGTCAAAGCCGAAGTCGAGAGAGCGACGACGACACGAGGGGTGTCCCTCTTTCCAACCCTTTTAACAATTAATAGAAGTGTTTCTCTATTTAAACTCTTCTATTTTTCTTTCCACCACCGATGAGGGACAAATGCTTTTTTACTAAAGCATAAGAGGACTTTTCAAGTTCCCAACTTTTCAAGTTCCTCTCTTTTCATCTTCCCTCCATTTTCCATTAACTCCAATATACCCAACATATCCATCTTCAAAAAGTACAAGGGAAGATCACAAATGGTGAAAGACGATCGTTTTGTAAAAATATAAAATAATTTCCTTTTAATAATTCAACCAAAAAGGAGTTTCACTGAAATTCTCAGGTATGTAAAAGTTCATAGTTCATAATGGTATGAGATTTTGATGGCAGAATCTTTCTCAGGGCTAAATCCTGCAATTCATAGCAAAAAGTCGATAGAGAATAAGATTTTTGACATAAAAACAAACCTCTGTTAACCAACTTCCAAATGTTAGCTCAGTCGCATAACTCAACTTTTAAATATAGTCCAGTACAAAGTTTCTCAAAACTTGATGATATTACGATGGCTATTTTCGTAGGCAAAAGCAATATCATCAATGTGACAAGTGAGGCAGTTTGTAACCAAAGATGATACATTTAGCAGCCTACACTTGAGATACCCAAAATCTCCTAAAATCTACAAATCTTGAACATGTGGGGCAATTATCTTCAAAGAACCGTCAGTCCCAGCATCAGGCTTTCAATGGCCCGCCAATGTTAGTCTCTTCAAATTTGAAGAAACAATATCAAGGCGACGCAAACCCCTGAACAGTGACAACTCCAAAATTTCTAAAGTAGGACAAACTTACAGCAAGTTCACGATATCATTATAGTTTAACGTTATTAAGTGAAGCCTTAGTCTCTTTAAAGTGTTCCAAGCTATATCTCGTCCTTTTTCAAACACCCATCAAATCAAATTCAACAAAATCAATGACGAAGAACAGTAAATATATAGAGGTAATTCGTAAGTGAGATTCTCATCATGTCTATGCAATACAATATCTTCCACTTTTCTTTCTGCAGCAAAACTAATCCATCGGCTAATTTCTAAGTAATAGTTAGATGGACTTGTATAGTAGTTATCTAAATTGAGATGGAATTATGGAATTTTTCACTTTTGGAACAAGTACAACGAGCTAAAACATGATCCACAAACGATATGAATTTTTCTGCTATTTTATAATCAAAATTAGAGAAAATAAAGCTATAAATTGAAGTCTAGAGATAACGCCACCTTTTTTTTATAGAAGAGACGATGAAACGACATCTTTGACGGGAAAAAGATAGACAATTTGAAATAGAAGTGAATCGGGCAACTGACTGATACGATCTATGGTTTCTTCAACTCCATTGATACAATGCTTTAGATAATTAGAAATGTTAAAAAGTAGTTATTATTGTTCATTCGTCACCAAAATAGTTATTAATGTTCACTGTTATTAGAGTTTGTTAGAGCAATTATTATGTTAGATGTAGCATTAGATTCCAATTCAATTTCTATTAATAGAGATGTAATACAATTGTAAATCATTGAATGATATATGACAGTTCTTCTCTTCTCTTTTTACTATGTTCTTCTTAGCTTCTATCTTGGAATTGCCCTGATATAGCTATCTTCTTCTTCGCGGTTCATCCTTCTAGTTGATATTATGCTTTCAATTACTAATAATTGGACCAATTGGTATCAGAGCTGTTGATCCTCGGCTAAGAAATCATGGTTGCTCAGGACAAAAATCGAGACATATCTTCATAGGAAATGAAGGGAAATTGTGTCAGATACAGGAACAAATGCAGAAGTTGATGGAAGGTATGGTGAATATGAATGATAGAAATGTATAGACAGACAAGGAATTAATGGAGATCAAGCAAGCCCTAGGAAATGTGAAACAGAAGGACAAGGAAATTGATCAGAATAGAGTTGAATCATATGTGGGTGGAGACATAGAACATGGGTTTTGCAATACAGCTGAGAATTTCCAAAATTCTAATGGTAAATTTCTTACCCGATGTTCTAAACTTGATTTTCCTAGATTTTTTAGGTCGGATTTGAGGGCATGGTTATATAAGGTGGATCATTTTTTTGCCATGGATGAAGTTCCATAAGATCAGAGAGTGAGAGTAGCATTTATCTATTTGGATGGTGAAGCTATTGCTTGGCATAAATCATACTTGAAGTATAGGAACTCAATTATAGACCCTTCTTGGTCTGAGTATGTGTTGGCTGTTAATGAAAGATTTGGGGAAGAATTTGAAGATTCTATGAAAGCCATTAAAAATCTACAGCAAACTGAGGATGTTAGAACATATCAGGCTGAGTTTGATAGGTTATTGAATGGGTTAATTGTCAAACGAAAATGCTATCAGCTATTTTTTGGGAGGGTTAAAACTTGAGCTCAACAAAGCTGTTAGAATGCAAGCACACAAAACATTAATGCAAGCCTACAAGTTAGCTAAGTTGCAGGAAGAGGTTTTTTATGCTCAGGCTAAGTCTTGGGGAATTAGTAGAAATATCAGGAATCAGACTGGTTTTTCTCCCTACTCCATCTAGGTTTCAGGGTGTACAAAAACCTATTTTTTCTAGCACAACTATCAAGAATCCTTATGAACCAAATGCTAAGAGATTCAGTAATGGTAATATTGGTAGAAGGTTATTGATTGCTGCTGAGATAGATGAGAAAAGGTCTAAAAGACTGTGTTTCTTGTGTGATGAGAAGTATATGCCTGAGAATGTTTGTAAAGCCAAGAAACAATTGTATTTGGTTGAAGTTCTGGAAGATGGGAAGGTAATCATGGAGGTAGAAGTGTTATAAATGGATGAGTGCATGCCAATTTCCTTACAAGCATTTACTGGAAATACAGGTTATCAAACAATTAGAGTAACTAGATATCATGAAAAACAACCCTTATAGGTGTTGATTGATACATGTAGTACTCATAATTTCATTGATGAGTCAATGGCAATGAAGTTAGGTTGTAAAGCTTTGCCTATACATGAACAATCAGTAAGTGTGGCTAATGGTAGGAAGGTTCAAACTGCTACAGTGTGTAAGAATCTGAAGTGGTTACTACAAGATACAACTTTTCTTCTGATTTCCTACTACTACCATTAGGGAATGTTGACATAGTGTTGGGTGTGCAGTGGTTAAACACTTTGGGTAGGATTTTGTTTGACTTCAGAAATAGAACTATTGAGTTTGTGCACTTGGGAAGAAAACATGTTTTAAGGGGAGCCAGTAGCCAGATCAAGACCACCAAGGCCCAATCCTTGAACAAAAGAAGTGTTGAATCATTTCAGGTCTTCATGCTTACCTTGGTGACAGATGCAACCTCTGGTGGGCAATGCAACAGTATACAAGTAACTCAAGGTACTGATATTTATCCTACCTTAATTGTTTTAATGGAACAGTGCAAATGCCTCTTTGATATGCCTACTACATTGCCCCCTCATAGAGGCATCTTTAATCATAAAATACCACTCATTGACTCAGCTACTCCTGTTAACAAAAGGCCTTATAGATATCCTGGAATGAAGAAATATATTATTGAGAAGCTAGTACAAGAAATGCTAGATCAAGGTGTGATACAACCTAGTTCTAGTCCCTATGCCTCACCTGTAGTCCTTGTTGGGAAGAAAGATGGGAGTTGAAGGCTTTGTGTAGACTATAGAGATATCAATAAATTGAGAGTAAAGGACAAATTTCCTCTTCCTATCATTGAGGATTTGTTAGATGAACTAGGAGGAGATGAAGTGTTCTCTAAGATTGATCTTAGAGTTGGTTACCACCAATTAAGGATGAATGAAGCATACACCTATAAGATAACTTTTAAAACTCATGAAGGGCATTATGAATTTCTAGTTATGCCATGTGATCTAACAAATGCACCTTCTTCATTTCAGAGTCTTATGAATATTGTATTTAAACCACTCCTTAAGAGGTCAGTACTGGTCTTTTTGATGATATATTGGTGTACAACAAGGATATGTCAGCTCGTGTGAACCATTTACAAGTTATATTTGATTTGATGAAGCAACATCAACTGTTTGCCAAAGGTTCTAACTGTGTTTTTAGGGTACCTGAGGTAGAGTACCTAGGTCATTTCATCAGTGCTAAAGGGGTAGCTACTGATCCTAAGAAGATTTTTGCAGTACATGCTTGATCTGTCCCTACAAATATCAAACAATTGAGAAGGTTTCTTGGTTTAACAGGATATTATAGGAGGGTCATTCTGAATTTTGGATCCAGTGCTTAACCTCTCACTGAATTATTAAAGAAGGATACGTTTGTGTGGAATGAGGGTGCTACTACAACTTTTAATGTTCTCAAAGATGCACTAGTGACTGCACATGTCTTAACATTACCAGACAATGATAAACCCTTCATAATTGAGACTGATGCAAGTGGTTCAGGAATTGGTGTTGTCTTGATGCAACAAGGGCATTCAATTGCATATACCAGTAAGTCATTGGCACCTAGACATCAGGCTATGTGTGTGTATGATATAGAGTTATTAGTCATCATATTTGCAGTTACTAAGTGGTCTCATTACCTATTAGGAAGACATTTCATTGTCAGAACTGATCAAAAGGCACTAAAACATCTCCTAGAACAAAGTGTTCATACTGATTTTCAGATTGTTGGTATTTCTAAATTGACGGCCTTTGACTTTACTATTGAGTTCAAGAAAGGGACTGATAATAAGGTTGTTGATGTCTTGTCAAGAAATCAAAGTGTTGAATTGTTGGTTGTTTCACTTTTAACTCCTAATGATACACTTTTGGAGAGAATTAGCCTAACATGGACATCTGATGCTGAGTTACAATCTGTTATTCTTAAGTTACAAGCAAAGCATTATAAATTCTATACCTGGATTTGTTCTCAACTACGGTGGAAAGGCAAGCTAGTAGTAGGGACTGATTTGCAGTTAAGACAAACCATTATTCAGTTGTGGCATTCAACACCACAGGGTGGTCATACAAGTATGGATGCAACTATTAAGAGGCTACAATCCCTCTTCTACTAGAAGTCATTGGCAGCTGACATTAAGAATTTTATTCAGAAATGTGATATTTGTCAAAGGCATAAGTATGATACAACAACTTACCTGGACTACTTCAACCATTACCTGTTCTTGATGGTGTATGGGTTGATATCAGTCTAGTTTCATTGAAGGTATTCCTAAGTCAAAGGGGAAGGATGCCAGTTTAGTAGTGGTGGACATATTCAGTAAGTTTGGTCACTTCATTGCTATTGGACATCCTTACACTGCTGAATTTGTAGCTCAGTGTTTTTTGGACAATGTTTTCAGATTGCATGGTATGCCAACTTCTATAGTAAGTGACACGGATCCCATTTTCTTGAGTTCTTTTTGGCAAGAGTTATTTACATTGCAGGGGTCTTACTATAAAAATTTACATCATAACAATCCCCAAACTGATGGTCAAACAGAGGTTCTTAACAGAACCTTGGAGACATATTTGGGATATTTTTGTTCTGATAGTCCTCAGACATGGGCTACTCAACTACCTCTTGTTGAATGGTGGTACAACACTACATACCACTCTACCTTGAAATGTACACCTTATGAAGTCATATATGGTCAAAAACCATCAATACACTTGCCTTATTTGACTGGTGAATCTTCTAATGACATGGTCGATAGATCTCTGGCGGCTAGAGAGGCTGTGATAGCACTGCTCAAGCTCCATTTAACTAGAGCACTGATATACCGTAAGTTTACGATATTTTTAATACATTTCACTTAAGAGTTGTGTGTGTCTAGAGCCATTTTGTATTGGTATTAATGTGTTTTTATCATGTTTGCAGGAAATAAGTTCGAACATGGAAGTAGAGAGACACAATTGAAGATTATTACAGAAAAGGGCACCTACGGATGTGACCTACGGACCGTAGGTCCAGTCATGGTCCTTAGGTAGTAGGTGTAGATGGGCAGGCATGGCTTAAAGGAAAATTCAGGGAATTCTTAACTAAGTGTGGAACCACGACTACAAACGACGGACTATAGGCCATCCTGCAGTTTCGTCAAATGATTCAGAGAAGGGGGTTCCAGTACCTGATTTTAAAAGTCTAAGTATGAAACTACGGAAAAGGACATAATGATCCGTCGATTGCGACTGAGAGGAGGAGATATTGAGAATTGGAAATTTTGCCTAAGTCCAAAACCACAGAAAGGACCTACGGACCGTAGGTCAGTCCACGGTCCGTAGGTCAGTGTCGTAGATTGAAACCACATCCAGAAACATTATTTCCTTATTTTGTTTCTTTTTTTATTTGAGACATGTTTTTCTATATATAGGATATGTAAACCTCATTTTTTGGGTTAGACATTATTACTTTACTTCTAGTTCTTGGCTTTGGAGATTAACTTGCAACTTTAGCAATTCTTGATTTCCTAAGTTGGTTTTGAAGATTTTTACTTCGAAATTCAAGTTGAGATTCTGGGTTTCTTCTACTTATTACGTAAGTTCATGATTTCTTCATCTAAAAATATGAATTGTGTTTATGCTACTATGGGTAACTAAATCCACAACTAGGGTTGTGGGAACCATGAGCGATTAACAAAGTATGAATAGTAACTAAATAATTCTTGAATAGTGTTGTTGCATGCATTGATAATTCTTTCGTTTCAAAGTCTTTTTAACGGTGGTCAACGTTAGAACTCTCCTTGTTGCTACTTGCCGGACCAAGGAGGTAGTTAATAAGAAAATAATTATCAATATAGATTTAGTGTGATACTATCTAATAGTCTAATGTCAATTGGTGCGAGGGTGAAAAGTAAGTCATACATTGATGTGATATCTAATATGAGGTAAAGGTAAGGGTTAGTAAATTATACATACGTAGCCGGAACAAGGTGCGGGGTGAAATTCTCTAGTTGCCGGACCAAGGAATTAGAGATACCTAACTTATCACTTTGCATGTAATACACTAGGAAATAATTACTATTACTAGGATTATTGCGTTATGAGTTTATGGGGAACACGTACACCCTAGTTATTTTCTCTCATTGATAACAACAAAGTTTGAATCCTGCTCACTTGTTACTTAACTATAATCAAGCATTTGTATCACAAATCCCCCCCCCTCCCGTTACTTACTTGTCTCAGAAATAACTTGACTAAACAGATATAATAGTGAGGTAAGTTTAAGTTTAAACCATATTCCTCGTAGGATCGACCCAACCTCCAAGTTGGGTTCTTTACTTGATAGCGATCGCTTATACTTCATTAGGGATGTGTAATTTGAGCGTATCAAATTTTGGCGCCGCTGTCGGGGAATAAGGCTTTTAGATTAAGTTTAACTATATTACTGAACTTTGGTCAATTATTTCCTAATTTTACTTTTTCTTTTGTTTTTGTTTCTCTCAGGTTCCTAGCTACTCTAGTGTATGCCAAGTACACGGAGTCGAGGTGAACCACTTATTCCTTACGATCCAGAATTGAACAGAACTTTGCGAAGGATGAATAACCAAGAAGTCCCAATCGATTCTATCGGAGGAAATCTAGGTGATGGGGTTGAGTTGCAGCCTCCTAGGGTTGATAATGAGAATGCTGAGAATCATGGTGGTAATCTACTGGGAGATGCTTTGAGGGTACAAAATCCAGCAGAACCGAAGCTGTGTGATAACTATAGGGTCGACTTTAATACCGTTGAATCTGAAGGACCTATTGTTCTACCTCATTTACCTCCGAGGCATACATTCATGGTGACTAACAGTCTGATGCAGATGCTTACAGCGAGGGATTTGTTCTCTAGTTTGGCATCAGAGGATTAACATGGACAATGTCCAAGTTGAAGAGTGTTTGCAAGAGTAGTGTGGGTCGACCGGAATTGGACATGGATGTCATTGGATTAATGGTATTCCCTATATCATTGATCGGTGATGTTGCTGTATGATTTACTGAGCTCCCATACAACTCGATTTACACATGGGATCAATTGCAGAAGGTGTTCTAGGCAAAGTACTTCCAGTGTCAAAGAAGCTAAACCACAAAGATAAACTCAACAACTTTGTGGCACTACCTGGAGAGTCTATGAGCAGTTCGTGGGTGTCACGACCCGAGAGTACCCCCTAGTCGTAACATGGCGTATTCGACCCCGAAGGGGTCTTATACAAGCCACATAGTCATTCATTGCCTTCAATAAGGAAAATGGTGCGGAATAAAAAACTTATTTACATCCACACATTCAAACTTCATTAAAACAACTTTAAAACACACAGCGAAAGTCTAAGTCTCACATGGCCATCTTAGACACAAATACAAAACATAAGTAGGGACACAACTCTTTACAACCAAAACAAAAACTAAAAGTGTCTATTACATGAACAAAAGAACTTAAAAGTCTTATCCTCGAATCCATGAGGACATACCAAGTCTTGGAGGAAAGCAATCCAACACTTCAAACTAGCTAAGAGGGATCACTTGCCGGAACCTACACTTATAGT
>JAJOOS010024118.1:0-13008 GCA_029582725.1 Solanum chiquidenum
AGTAAGAGTTGAGTTCATTTCTCAAAGAAGCTATAAGGGAACTAAGTATTCCCTAAGAGTTTATAAATGTTTTCACATTTGAGCAAGAAAAGGGAACATTGATTCCAAGAGACCTTTTAAGCTAAGTTTGAGTAATTACCTCAAACCAGAGAAGAAGGTGTTTTAAAAACATATGAGCTAAGTATAATTTGGGAGTAGTATTGAGCACCAATATGGGGACGCGAGTTCATATTAACTCAAGCCCCCATAAACCATGTAGCCATCATGGGCAGAAAAAGGATCATACTTTTTAGATGATTCCTTAGTGCTTTTTAGCATAGACTAGTGGATCAACTTAGTAGTTCAGGTTCTATACCGATGGCAAGGTATAGGACGGTCCTTGGAAACGTGAGGTAAAATGTTGTACCATTACTTAGGCTCATAGTGATGATTGTCGGTTAGAGAAACTCCCACAGAAGTTATTGTATTTTTATATACATCAGTTATTGTATTTTACATCATTTCAGAGTTATGTTGTATCCTTGTATATACACGGAGTTGACATCATGGTTTTAAACAACTTTTCTTTATATTGCACTTGTTTTAAACTGCTTTATATTGAAATGAGTTCAGTTAAGTTTTCAAGAGTTGAGAAGAGCCAAGGTAAGTGTTTCCTTCATAATTTCTTTCAAGCTTATGTTTGTTAGCATTCCAACTCGCATACTCGTACATTCAATGTATTGATGCCAGTTAGCCTGTATCATTTTATGATGCAGACGCAGGTAACTAGGATCAGCATCCAGCACTTTGTTGATCCAACTTGAGCATCCAGAGTCTGTTGGTGAGCCTCATTGCATTCCGAAGGACTCTTTTATTCGCTTTCTAGTTTAGTTCATTGGGATGTTGTGGGGTTTGTCCCAACATCCATCTCAGTTGTTTTAGAGGCTTCATAGACAGTTAGTAGTAATATGTCTTTACATTATTATTTTATATGTTGAGACTTGAGTTGCCATTTTGGCCAAGTTGAATGTTGACTATTAAACATTCTGAGTTATTTCGCTGAAGTTACTTGAGTAAGTTCTTTTGACCATGGTAATCATGCTTAGAGTCTTCCGCTGAGTTAAGTAAGTCAGGCCAAGGGTTTGCTTGGGGCCAGCAATGATCTTCGAGTGCCAGTCCCGCCCAGGGTGTAGGCTCGGGGAGTGACATCAATACTACTCCCAAAAAAATCTACTTAGCTCATATGTTTTTAAAACAACTTTTTTTTTGGTTTGAGATAATTACTTAAAACTTAGCTTAAAAACTCTTTCAGAAATCATAGTTTCTTCTTTACTGAAAAACTAGCTCAAAGGCTCTTTTGAAATCTCAGTTTCCTTTCTTGTTTACATGTGAAAACATTTACTCTTTGGGAATACATAGTCCCGATATACTCTTTGAAGAAATGAACTCAACTCTTTACTCTTTACTCTTTACTCTTTGCTTAACTCAAAACTTAAGTCTTAAAACAAAGTTAAAACGTTTGTAAAAGACTTCTTAAAATATGGTTCATGCCGAATTATGGTCGTGAACAACACAATGCAAGATTTTCAATAACCATAGATAGAACTCAAGAACTTCAATAATACTACTCACTTCAAGAATGCTCAACTTAGAGGGTTCATGCGGAATTTATGAGCATGAACTACTCAACTCAATGACTCAATGATACTTCTCGTCTCAAGACTACTCCACTTATAGGGTTCATGTGGAATTATTGGCATGAAATATTCAACTCAAGTACTCAAATATGCTTCTCAAAAGGGATTAGGAACTCAACACTTAAAGGATTAGAGCTTGAAGATACCATTTCTCTGAAGGATACTCAACTTGCGATTTCATGCGGAGTTATGGGCATGAAACAACTCGACTCAATGATCTACAAAACAATATGGAACTTATGTATACAACTCTTCTCATTCTCTGGCTTACTTCCTCAAAACTTAACTCAAATCAATGGTGGATCTCAAAAGATTCATAATTGAACTCAAAGACTTTCTTGAACTCTACTATTAACTCTCTCTTGAATGTGAATTATGAATTCAAGAGTTATGGTTCATGATAAGAAAGATCTCATGATGACAAGGTAGACTCATGAATATATTATTCTCAGTCTCATACTCACTTGCTCGAGTCTTGAAATAAGTTATCAGAATTTGTAGAAAACTCCTCAAAAAGACAAAAAAAGATTTTCTGAAAAATGTTCGAAAGAACTCTCAAGACTTTGACTCTTAACTCTACCTTGAATGTGATTTATGAATTCAAGATTGTGATTTGTAATAGAAAAGGTCTCGTGATGTTTAGGAATGATTGTTGATAGCTAAACATGAGAAAAAGTCATGAAATCACCGTCTTGGAACAAGTTTGCGACACAGAGATGGTTTAAAATAATACTCGCGAAATTAAATTTTGAGACAGAGGAGTTCGCATCCTAACCACGACGCGGAGCAACTTTTTGCTCACTGGGGGAGCGAATCCGCGATGTAGACTTGCTTGCCAGATCGCACTCGACTCTCCTTCTTCGTTTCCCAGCCCCAATTCGCCTAAATTTGATTATTTTTCTCAATCTCTCTTTAGATTTAGATACCCAACACATGTACACTAGAATCTAACTCTGACCACTCTATAATTCGACACATTAACCTAAAGAACTCCTCAATCTCAGCTCAATTCAAGAACGAAAGCAAATTCATGAATACATAACAAGAACATTAAAGCTTCAACTTTTAGACTGAATTTAAAGTTGAAATCAACATGATTGGATTGTGGGTGAACAAACCCAACACTATGGAAGCTTACATACCTGAAAGAATCATCTTCTTGAAGAACTTGAAGGAAAATCTTGAAAGATGAACCCTAGCCTTAGCGTTTCTTGAATCCCTTGAGCGTAGAATTTTTGGAGTGGATGAGAGGATTTAGATTTAAGAAAACTGATTTTCTACACGTTTAGGGCAATTTAGATGACCTCCTAAGGGTTTTTAGGACTAAAATACCCATAAAGAAATAAATAAAATGAGCTGGGAGTCGGAATGATTTTTCACCAGGCAGTGAGGTCTGTATTGGCTCCGCATCGCGGAGCCATCGCGGAGCTGCTGCCAGGTTTGAGCGTCGTTAGTAAATCAGTCATAAATTTTTACTCAGAGCTCGGAATTTAGCAAACTTGGTGGCGTTGGAAAGAGAACTCGAAGGGCTTTAATTTTCTATCTTGTAGCTCACCTAACTCATCATGTACTAGTAGTTATGGTTGTTTGAAGTTGACCCAAAACTATGAAAAACTTAGGAATGACTTGAATGTTTTTCTCTTTAGTTCTTCTTGGAACTCAAGGTGCTATATCTAGTGACCTTAATACTCAATAAATTTTAAATTCCTTGCGAAAATCTCACTCACTACGAAGAACGGTTCGAGTCTTAGCTCAAAAAATTTCTGGGGTGTTACAAGAAGGAGGACAAATTTGAACTATTTCCAATAGGTTAAGTGTATTTTTTTATCCAATAGGTAGAAGAATAGTATTTTTGAACCATTTCTATACGTTAAGGGCATTTTTGAGTCAATAGGTAGAAGGAGCGCATTTCTAAACCATTTATAAAACGGTGAGGACATTTTTAAACCTTTTCCCTTAAATATATCATAATATTTAAGACTTTGAAATTATGAAAGTTATAACTATTAAATTTTTATTTATTTGTAATAGATAACAACTTCCAATATTTAGTACTTTAGAATTGAATAAAGTTTTGCTTTTTAAATCTTTCCTTATTTCAACTATTTAGAAGTCCTACAATTTAAGACTTTTAAAATCAACATTTTTACCCTACATAAACTTAAATTATAGGAAACAAAATAAATAAATAAATAAATAAAAGAATTAAAGATATTAAAAAAAGAGGTTCACATTTTTTTAAATAACTTTTTAACTTTCATATATGAAATTCTTATCTTTTAGTAAATATAACATTTACAAATGCCTTAAATCTTTGATTTGGACAGGAATGACTGTCTACTTCGGGCCCAGGAAGTAAACAGAATGAGCTCGGTTGCCTCTCTTCTACACTTCTTTTTCTCCATGTATGTTCTGCATGCGCTTAATGCGTCATTGGCGCTTTGCTCTCCTCTTATTCTTCATTGGATGATTTGGATCAATTTGGTCGTTCTTTCCCAATTAAGATCGAAAAGTTTGTATCACATCGAGATGTGATCGTTTTTCGCCTTCAATAAAATAAGAATTTTTTCATCTCCTGTTAAATTTTTGGGTCCTTCATCTATCTGAATCGAAACCCAACTAAGCTCCCGTCTTTCTAACAATCTAAATTGCTATTTTAAAATTATTTTGTTCTTCTTGAACACACGAACACGTAAAAAAATATAAAGAAATAAAAACAACTACGAGCTCTTTTTATATATTAAAATGCTAATATTGTGATATAAATATTTGAGCTTGATTATAATTTTGTCAAAATTGTTCTCATAGACTAAAATAATACTTAAAAAAGCATTTGACAACTTACAAGACTATTTCGAGAAGGTAAAATGGTCTGATGGACCCTTGTACTTGTATGCCTTTATATTTTGAACCTTTTTATTTAATCATTTACCAACTGAACCCTTAAACTCAATGAAACTCAATATTTTAAACCCCTTTGGCATTGTGTGAACTTCAAACGCACAATAAAAATTACATGTCATCACCCACATCAGATTTTATATGACCCGTCACTTATTATTTAATTTTATAAAATAAATTATTATTTTCTTCTTTTTCACTCCATCTTCATCTTCATATCACTTGACCAACACATGTAAAATCATTTTCTCCATGGATGCCAATGAATCACCATTAAAGTATTTCAATATATTATAATATTTATACACAATTTTATCCAACATACTTTAACTAATTTACATTCAACAATTACTTTTATCCTTTCAAAATTATCGGATCTTTGTCACTTTACCCTAGAAAATGGAAAAGAAAGACAAATAAAAAACAATAACAGATTTAAAGATGGAGCACTAAAATTGCTAACAATTTTAATAACAAAAAGAGTTCAAGATACTCATTAGACATATTTCTTCTGTTGATTTGGTTATTGCACCAATTTTCTCGATTTTCCTTTGCTCATTTTGTTCTCATTTTTTGCGTGATCTCATTTCTAATTTGGGAAAGAGAAAATGAAAAAGAAAAAAGAGAAAAAGAACTAGAAAGGAGTGGAGGAAGGGAGAACGAAAGGAATGGGGAATTGGGTGGGGGAAGATTGGGGAAGGTGGAAGAAATGGGGAGGGGGTGGGGAAGGTGAAAGAAATGGGAAGGGGAAAGAAAGAGTGAAGTTTATACTTTTTATTTTGTTCTATTTATTGTATTTTCCTTTTTTTTTAAATTATTTTTAGTCTAAATTTTTATTTTCACGCTCCTTTTTTGCGTGAGATCACGTATTTATGTCAACTCAACAATTAAGGTGCCACATAAGTTTGGTCAATGGTCAGAAGGGTTTAAGATGTTGTATTTTATTGAGTTGAAGGTTCAGTTGACAAAAAGGTAAGTAGAAAGGTTCAGAATACAAACGCATATAAGTACAAGGGTCTATCAAACCATTTCGCCTTTCTAGAATAACGATTCTTCTTTCTTTTTTGTTTTGTTGCATTAATTTGTCAAAGAAAAGCATATAAAAAATGGTTTTCAATTTTATTTTTTCATTTTTACATAGAAATTTTATTTGACCCAATAATTTTCAACATGAGAGCCAACATTTTTACAAACTTTAATAATGTAGAGCCGCCCTCTATAAATTAGTTACTAGTTAAACACATTGCCTTACTTTTAAAACTTTCTTTTAAGTTAAATTCTTATTATTATTATCAATAAATAAAAAGAAAACCTCAAAGAGATGAGTACAAGCAAAGGTGTTAGGCTTTATTTTACTAATCTTAATAAGATAAAAATCTCTACTAATTAACAAGCATGAAGAAAATAAGAACTAGAGAAAATTAGGTATTCTATGATCATCACGGATAATTAGTTTATAATACTCTATGATGATGTTACAAATGAAGATGCTTAAGTAATGCGAGAATACAAAAATAGATGAGTTATCCACCTCAAACTTCATTTGATATATGTATGAACTAAAAGAAGATAGTTTACCCGTCTAAAGTAATCTGAAGTATTATCTTGTCTTCTTCTTCAAATCTGTCCAAAAATAATTGATAGTTCATCACTTCTTCTTGAATTTGTTGGATTTAGATAAAGTTTGCTGACACTGTCATATGATTTTGTTTTATTAGTCGCATCGATAGATGTCTTGGAACAAATTCCTCACTCGGCTTACCATTTCAATTATATACGTTGTCTTCCATGCGTCTTCTTTTTGTATTTGGACAGTTTTTTACAACAATACAATATGCATTGTTTTACATTGTCATATTTATTCTTTTAGTAAGTGTTCCAGTTACATACCAACTTTATATATCGTTATTTTAAATTTGTCAAAAGTTTCAAGTTGAATACCAAGTGTATACAATTTGGATACCAGCATTGGCTAGATTTTTATTGGACTTTAGTATTAAAAACACCTCATAGACATAATACACCACAGTTGTATACATTGTTCTAATTCGATTTTGATTTCATACTCGTTGAAGAGATCGAGAAGAGATGTATATATCGGTTTCATATAGTTTAGAAGTCGATCAACTTCACCTATATCCCACCTATAATCATACAAAAAAAGGTTAATTGATTATAGATATACACTCTCCATATATCAATTATCTGATATACTTTTTTTATTTGCCTTAATTTATGTGACATACCGGTCCACAGCTTCCGTGAATATAATTAGTTCATCAAGAGTTCCATAAGAGTCATATGTGTCATCAATTACTGAAATCATAGCTATGCATTTTGCGAGCATAACTCTAGCTTGAGAGTATTGTGGTTCAAAGTACACACCAACTGCCCAAAAAAAACATTCCACCATTCTATCTCTCACATATGAAAGTTTTGATGCAAAATCCAAATCTTTCCATCACCTTCACAATAAACAAGAGTAATGTTTAGTCAACTTAATATATAATACGTCATCTATTTTAATTTATTTGTCCTGTTTTAGCTTGACATAGAGTTTATATACGAAAGTCAAAAAGACTTTTGAATCTTTTGATCTTAATATAAAAATATATCAAATATACCAAACTATATACGTTCTTTAATCTTGTGATCTTAAACATGTCACATGAAAAATTAAAATTAAAGAGTCGTCAAAAACACGAAGAAAAAAAAATATTTTAAAAAAAAAACAGACTAAAAAAAAAAATAGGACAAACAACTTACTTTGTGAGTTCACTAAGCTCTTCCTTGTGTAGCACTTGTAACAAATTGTAATCTAATTTGGCAAGCCTTAGAAGATTTTCATTTCTTGATTCACATTCTTCATATATGTCGTTACATTATAAAGAGACTTGGCTGTATATATATATTCCGAGTAGAATTGCTAAAAATATTCCCCCATAGACTAGGAGAAAAATTAGCCTCTAGACGAAAAATCCCATTTTCATGGTTTACATTTCCAGCCAATGAAGTCATTGTTGCTAGTTATATTGTGATAATACTTTTAAAAAAACTGAAAAATTATTCAAATTTTGGGTTTTTGAGTGTTTTGCTATTAGTATCACATATTTATACAGAAAATTATAAATAATTTAAAATGTGAGGAAACACTTTTTAGAAATTGAAGAAATGTTAGGCAGCCATTTAACGATTCTATCTAGGAGTTGTATATATTGTTGAACGAGTCCGTTAAAGGACGAGGTCAGTGTGATACTAACGTTTATTGTTTGATTAATTTTTATTTATTTCGGATAACTACACTTTACCCCCTATAATACTTATTTATTTGCAAAATATTATTGTATATGAATTTTCTTATATAATTAATTTCATCAATCCTTTTTATGAGCTCAAAACTATGATATACATCTAGTTTATAATGTTTGTCTAACTTATGCTTTTCTGGCTCTTAATATTTTAATATAACTCATTTATATTTGAAGTGTACTTTTTTTCCCCTACTGTAGTGGGTCTGTATGATGAATAGTGGAAAAAGATTAAAGAATTGAAAGGTGCAAAGTTGATTGGTCAAATTGGGGGTAAGATTAAAACAAATAATGTTTGAAAGGTTAGGTTGCTGTAATATATATATATATATATATATATATATGGGTTTAATTGGATAATAATGAATTAGAAGGACGATATGACAACTTCTGTATATGAAAATGGTGGGGATAAATTGTTGTGGGTTTGTCAGTAACAAAATTGAGGAATAATTATGGCATAGTATTGGTCAAGAATTGAAAGTTAATATGTGGTGTAGGAAATTGTTACGTATTTGAGAAGAATGGATACGATAAATATTGGTTGGCTGTTTTTGTTAGTGTTGATATATTAAAAATTGTATGGAAAACGTGGTTAGTCATCAATCCTTTTTATGAGCTCAAAACTATGATATACATCTAGTTTATAACGTTTATCTAACCTATGCTTTTCTGGCTCTTAATATTTTAATATAGCTCATTTATATTTGAAGTGTACTTTTTTTTTCCTACTCTAGTATAGAGGAGGAAAACTTCTTTTAAACATGATTTTTTTTTTCAATTTTCAAGATTGATTTTTTTTTTTTTTTTTATAAAAAAGGAGTATTTGAGGCTTATCTTTAATATAATGCAATAGTTAGGCTATCCATAGGGGCGGAGCTAGGGTGTACCTTGATGGCTGGTTTTAGGGGTGGGCATAAATGTCAGAAACCCAAAAAATTGAATTGAGCCGTACTAATTTGATTTTTCGGTTCGTTGTCGGTGTTATTTTTTTGGAAGTTCGGTTCTTTAGTTCGATATTCGGTGTAACGGTCTCAAAATTTCGGTGCACCGAAGAACCGAACTTTTATTTTTAAAAAATATTATTTTTTTATTTTTTATATATATGGGCATTCTCTTAACTAAAAATTAAAAATTCAACTAACAATTAAATCATTCATGAACAAATCAATGTAACAACAAATGTATAATTCAATAGTTAACTTCGAATATTAATTTTCAAGAGAAACTCAAACATATTTCTACCAATGTACATTATGTAAAGAAATCGTCTTCGTACTTGTTTTTATCGAGAAATAATTGGAGGCACATTAATGTTCTTGATAAAGACAAATATAGTCATTTAGTTAGCACAATAAGTGTTCCACGGTGATACGCATCATTTCTTAACATAGTTTTAAATTTCTAAGTATCTTGTACTTTATCCTTATTTTATTTATCATTCACACCTAAAACCTATTTAAATATACCGAATCAAATCGGACCGAAGTAGAAAAAACCGAATTGAACCAAATTAGTTTGGTTTAATAAACAGTGTACACTTTTCTAAAATCGAAAACCGAAGAACCGAATCGAAGTTTGATAAAACCGAACACCCACCCCTAATTGGTTTGACCGAATCAATAATTTTGGTTCAAACATTTTATATATCTTTAAAATTTATTAAATACGTGTAAATTATTAAGTTTGAATAACTTGAAAAGATTAAAATTAAGAAAATTCATATACTTCAAATCCTGACTCTGATTCTGGCTATCCATACGTTAAAAATAATCTCAATGGTTCCAATTCAATCGACAAGTTGGAGGGGTTATAACATAAGTCTACAAAACTTAGAGAGGTTATTTGTCAAACATAAAAGGCAAAAGGACTAAACTGTACTAATTTTCTTTCTTTTTGGGTATTATTTTGTTTACGCGTGCTCGTTTTTCAGGTAAATATATAGCTACGCTGCTTGTACGCGAACCAAACACGCATGCTTTACGAAAATTCCTCGGTTTAATTTATTTATTTGATTTTGAGTTAATATGAAATTTAAGAAATTAAAGAATTTTATTAAATTAAAAATCCGTAGAATAGGATGTATCAAATAATCTTCATTTTCTTTAACGAACTAAAAAAGAAAAAGACAAATAAATTGAAACAAACTTCTAATTATAAATAAATATGTTACTTTTCATGATTTTCAACAGTGTAACTAAGAAAAGTAAAGGATAATGCTAAATGGCCAGAAAATTTGACCAGAAATTTAAAAAGTCTAGCATATCTTCTTTTTTTTTAAAATAAACTGATTTTTTTTCTATTTTTTAATTAAAAGGTATTAAAGTTAAATAGGTAAAATTGTTCAAAAAGATAAATAACATAGTGTGAAATATGTTATTTTATCATTCTGACCAAATTTTCTGGCCAAAAGAATTTTTGCCAAAAGTAAATTAAAATTTGTGAATCATTTTATTTTTGTTAATATCTGTCCAAGTTAGATATACAAATATTTTTTGTATGTGTTAAAACAACTAGATTCCTTTTGAATTTTTATATGGTAATTTTTTTAGGTGCTTTTAAAATTTTGAGTTGTAGACGTGTGATTATTGATCGAATTCAAGTTTTATATTTTTTAATGTTTAAATATTTATTTTAGGTCTAAATTAAATATTTTAATTTTTATTTCATTTTTTGTAAGTTTTACTTTTAAAAATTTAAAAACTACATAAATAGTAATGATTGCTTTAATTTATGTAACGATTGCAAACGTTATAACTCGCTTTGATTCCTAACTTGCTTAATATAACGGGTATAGAATAGTAGAAGAGATTAACGATTGAGATTTCAGATTATCAACAATATTTTACTTTTAAAATAGTCTTTAATATTTTAGTTTATTTTAATCGTTCACTATATGACATGATTTAATAATATTTGGAGTTAGTTTAATTTAATGTTGAGTGAGAGTTAATCATATTTATGAAATATTTTGTGTTGAAAGTTTTAATATTGTTGTTGATAAAAAAAATTAGTTATAAGATTTGTGTTAAGAACGAGTCCAAATATTGAGATCCTTTTGTAAAAGAATTATTCATGATCTAATAATTTTATTGGAGTAAGTTTGTATTAAAATTTGTATATTCTCGTGCTCATAATCATAAATTCTCATTCTATTTTCTCTTTTGCTTTATTCATAATCAACAATAGCTTTGAATTCAAACTTCAAGATTTATCTCGCCATTATTTTAATAAGTTTGCGATTTGTAGTTTCAAGTGTATATAATCATGCATTGTACATTCACTTTAACTGACTATTAAATATAGGGAAAAAGTTTAAAAATATCCCTAACGTATTAGAAACGTTAAAAAATGTCCTCCTTCGACCTATTGGGCCATAACTTGCCCTTTTTTCCACCTATTGGGTCAAAAATGTCCTTAACATATTAGAAATGATTCAAAAATGTTCTCCTTCCACCTATGGATAAAAAATTCAAAATACCCTTAATCTATAGAATGGTTCAAATTTGTCATTCCATCTACCTATTAGAATGACCTGGGAGACCCTTGTGCTTAATACTCCTTGGTGAGCGAAGTAGTACCGTGAGGGTAAAGAACCCCCGGAAGTGAAATAGAACATGAAAGTGTAAGCTCCCAAGCAGTGGGAGGAGCCAGGGCTCTGACCGCATGCTTGTTGAAGAATGAGCCGGCGACTCATAGGCAGTGGCTTGGTTAAGGGAGCCCGCCAGAGCCGTAGTGAAAACGAGTCTTCATAGGGCAATTGTCACTATTTAATCTTGCTTTAGAGGCCCGAATGCTTATCATTCTTGCCTTCTAAACTTCTTTATATCGAGGGATGAGGAGTTCCATTTGTCAGTTGAACCCTTATACTCACGACTTTGCCAACTGAACCCTTAAACTTATTAAAGCACAATATTTTAAACACATTTTACCATTGACCGAACTTATGTGGCACGAATATTGTTGAGATAGAAAAATACTTGACTGCACGCGCCTTAAAGCAAGTAAATATATATTTTTTTATATTAAAAATCATTAAAAAATAATTTAAATTAAAAAAGAGAAAAAATCAACCCATCAGCCCATCCCACCCCACTTCCTCGCCTGCAACTTTCTTCTTCCTTCAGCCCCCCACCCTCACCCTCTCCTTCTTCCTTGAAACCACCCACCATCCCACCCTACCCCACCTCCTTCTTCTTCTTAACACCCCCCACCCCACCCCTCACCCCCACCTAACAAAATCTCTTATCTTAACCATTTTAGTTTCTTTAATTTTAAAATTCAAAATTCTTCTCTATGAATCTTGGTCGATTTGCACACTTCTAAAATTTGCGTTTTCGATTCTTGTTTGTGAAAGATAGAAGTTTAGATAATTTTGAAATCTTGAAGAGTAATGATGTATACTGAAAAGTTGAAAAACTTCATGAAGAAGCTTGAAGAATAACAAATGGGCTTTGTGAATTTATGAAATTAATTCAAAATTATGATAGAAAATTATTGGGTTTGTGTTGGTAAGCTTTTAGTGTAAAAAAATTCATGTCAAATAGGAAGAATTAGACCAATTTGATATGAATTTAGTGCTCAACTATGAGCAAATATGAAGAACATGATACTGAAAATTTTAATGTGCAAACTTATTTTTTTTATTTTTTTTATTTTTAGCTTTTAATTTCTTATGTGGCATTAAAATGACATGGAATTCTACAAAATGATGTGGAATTCCATGTGTAAGCAGTTGTGCTACTCACACACATAGAATAAGAAAGGGGTTTAAAGTATTGCGTTTTAGTGAGTTTAAGGGTTCAATTGACAAAGTCGTGAGTGTAAGAGTCCAACTGACAAACGGAACCAAGTATAAGGATTTCTCAGGTCATTCTGCTTATTAGAAAGGGAAAAGGTAAAAAATGCCCTTAAACTATGCGAAAGGAACAAAAATGCCCTACGTTTGTTGTTTGGTCCAAAAATGTCCTTTCCGTTAATATTTTGGTCCAAAAATGCCCTTATTGTTATTTTGGGTAAAAAATGCTCATTTTTTCAAATAAATATATTATTTATTTTCTTTTCAACATATTCTATTTCTAATAATATTTTTTAAATTAGCAAATGTTTATCTTACTTCAATT
>JAJOOS010024121.1:0-11377 GCA_029582725.1 Solanum chiquidenum
ATGGTCATTATCCTCCTTTTTGGTCTTCTGCAACTCCTTATCATTAGCAGCTTTCTTGTCCAAGGCCTTTAAAATCTTTAATTGCCGACCCTTCAGAAAGACACCTAAACCATCCACAACACTGGCAGCGGAAATAGCAGCTTCAGCAGATGCTGCTGTTTTAAATTTGAGAAATCCAGTACCCCTTGGTCGTCTGCAACATGTAGAATAAGTTCAATGGAGTTATTAAACAGCAAAGAGTAAACACGTAGTAGAGCTCATACTTGGTGATTTGTTCAAGAACTGGAGCAAAGTACTCCACTTCACCAAAAGCTGAAAATCGTTGTTTGACTTCTCCATAATCAACATCAAAAGGAAGGTTGCTAATGAAAACTGTCCCCTGCAGATCATCTGCTCCCTCACTCTGCATAGCTTTAATCTCTTTGTCCTTACCCAAAACGTCATCTAGTGCTTTATTCGGAGTAGATGCATCCAGGGGGAGAATAGTTTCAACTTCCTTACCCTTCTTTTGGGGGTTTGAAATATCATTAGCGGAAGTAACTGTCCCTATTGAAGTTGGAGAAATAAAGTTCTGAAGAATTTTTTTCGCAATGTCTGCTTCCTCATCAAAGTTAACTTCGGTCTGATTATCTTCTTCTAAAAGGTCAGAGTCATCTTCATCCCCCTCAGCTTGCTGAGATTTTCCATCAATATCAATGTCTTCATCCTCCGTATCACTACCACTATCATCTTTTGCGCTCTGTTCTGCAGAAGCAATAGTGTAGATTGCATTATTCCAGAACTCATGAAACAACACATTTAAGAGCATAAACAAAGTAACTGGCATAGCATTAAATTTTTTTTTTTAAAAAAAAAGGAAGAACTAGCTGCAGAACAGTTTAGATGAATATGAAGTGACAACCATCAAGAATTCAACATTCTCAAGATCAGACCTAACAGGTTTAAAAAAGAAAATAGCGAGAGGACTGTCCTTAATTGTACCCTTGAACATTAGGAAGAAGAAATGACACAGCACCTATACAATGGTGTTGTAGTTGGCAATTTCAAGGTCGATTTAAGGAGGTTGGCTAATATGTTGATGGGCTGCTAAAAAGATACTTCCGAGTTACGATAGAAGGAAAAAGAGAAACATTTTGAAGGGAAAAAAGGAATAGGAAGCTGTAAAAGCATGATAATGATAAGATCTTGTGGAATAAAACCCAAAATACCTAAACTATTGCTTACAGCACTCATCACACATTAGGTACCCAAACACTGAAGTAAATTTATGTTCATTCAACTTCAGTCCTCAATAAACTTAGATCATTTCCTATATAGAAAGGAGAAATTTTGGAACTGGAACTTCTCAAGTCACCAAGCAAAGCAAGACCTGCACAAATAGATCTTATATTCAACAAATTAGAACTGAACTCGATTTGAGACATGAAGGTTTTAATGAGGCATATGAAATGAAATTGGCATTCCAAACACATTTGACTAATAAAGCCAAAGCATCTAAGATACGTTAAGAAGTGATCGTCCATCTTTGTAGCAGGAGCAGAAGTATTTTAATTATAAATTATAGCCCGAAGCATGCAACAACTACTAAGGCATAATTAGAGCATTTTAGTTTCAGCTTAATCTAGACAGGGTCTGAGTCCATTGCACTGTATGCAAAATTGCCTTTTTTTCCCTCATCTTGTGCAAACTCTAGTACACATACCACTTGAAACAGACCTTGACTTGGAGCAAGGAGAAGAAGATGAAAAAACTATGGCTCGAGGGATTTTCTAAAAGTTAAAAAGCACCACATACAGATCATCCGCGATAATTTTCCCACTCAGGTCTGCTCAATAGAATATTATTATCAAATCGGTGATTTCTCAAGTACACTCACTAAAAATAATAAGACAAATAAAGCCAAAGAATTTTAAAGAATTAATGTGAGCCGCCTAATCTATACCCTGACTTGGTTCAATGGTGTATTAACTTCAGAGTTTGATAATGTAAATAATTTTATCAAAATCTGGGCACAAATAGGTCTGAATATATGAAGTACGCTAAGAAGTGGATGCCACATTAGTACTTCATTTTCATGACCAAGATAAATTTGCTCGATATGATTAGATTAAGCAAATGACAACATATCTAGCAAAATATAACAGGATATTCTCAGACAAAAAGAAAGAGGCTTACCATCTATTGCAGTTGCTGAAGATTGACCACCAGATGCATAAACCTTTTTGGAAACAGCCCAATCAATAGCAATAGTTCGTTTATTCATTGTTTTCCCATTAAATGTCTTAATAGCCTAAAAAGAGATAGAAAAAACAAAAATAAGGGTTAGACTAGATAAGAATCCAAAGGTACAACCCAGAAAAACTACAGTGGTGTAAGCTCATCCCATACATTGTAAGCATAAATTGGAAGCACATTGTGAATTTTATCATTTACATATATTCCTTATAAAAGAGAAATTCTGATCATACTTATTCAAAGATGTAAACTGCAGCAAAAAGTATGATTTTTCACTATAACAAGGACAGTGTTCACTAAGCCTTAGGGCATGTAATGGTTATGTTTGAGATCATGTACTAATTTGTGCTACAAAAAATTATGTGATATCACAAAAGCACCCTATGCATAAAGAGTAAAGAAGGAGAGCAGCTAAATTTAGTTGTGGTATTACACCAAATCTTACAGTGAGAAGTCAATGTCAATTGAACTCTCTCCTGTCTCCTTCCTCTTTTCACTGATGTCATGGGCAGTTAATTGACAATTCTACCTGACCCTTGTTTTCCAACGGGTTCGAAGTCATCCACTTCATGGGACCCGGTCCCCTATAAAGAACTTGCCAGAAGACCAAGATTATTTTTTTTGATAACCGAAAAATCCATATGTGACCCACCCTTTGGACCAATCACAGCCTTCTAAACTCGGTGGCTAATGGGCCCGCCCCTCTACCCTTCTCCACTTAAATACCAGGCTTTGCTTTGCATGGTGTGGGGCTTGAACCTGCGACCTAAGCCACAAATCCTCCACCTTTTGCCACTTGAGCTAGGCCTTGGGGGAGCCAGAAGACCAAGATTACCTAATACATAAATCACTTTGGTCTGTGGAATTGAAAAGAGTTCACAAATTGCTAACTAAACCTAACTGCAATCAGCCAAAGGTAGGCATCTTTAGACCATACCTTTTTTGATAAACAAGAAATCTCCAAAAAGGCTATCTGTTGCACTGTCCGAAACCATGTGCATCGCCCCCCCCCCCCCCAACCCACCCCTACCTTACCTCCATCAGGTTCAAAGTCTACCTCATAAATTCCCAATGGTCCACTATAGAGAACTTGCCAGAAGACCACAACAACAACATACCCAGTGAAATCCCACTACATGGGGTCTTGGGAGGGTAGGACCTTACCACTACCTCGTGAAGGTAGAGAGGTTGTTTCCGAAAGACCCTCGGCTCAAGTGCATCAAACCCAAACCCAAGTAAGACTTGCCAGAAGACCAAGATTACATAATACGTAGATCACTTTGGTCTGTGGAATTGAAAAGAGTTCACAAATTGCTATCTTTACAGTTCACTTTCTCTCGGACTTTAACAGCTTCTCAATTTCAAAGTAGAACAAAGCCTTTGAATCAACCAATTTAAAGCCTTATTAATAAAGTTACTTGATATAAATGTGAGTTCATACATTCTCTGCATCCTGCTTCGTTGTAAATTTGACAAATGCAAATCCCTTTGATAACCTGCAAAAATGCTAACTAATGGTTACTAGTGGCAATTAACAATAACAAATTTAAAATTGTGCCGGGAAGTCCCTTACCCTGTCTCAAAATTCTTAGGGATAAACACATCCCACACGAAGCCAACTTTTGAAAACATATCTTTTATCTCATTCACTTTGGCCTATGTTTGATTGTCAAGCTCAAAGGTCAGAGCTCTGTGAGCACACATGAATACAATGGAAAACGGTACACTAAATCTGGATTAGCTTATGAAATAGAACTGATAAAGTGAAGAGTAGAAGGAAAGACCTTAAAAGGAAGATTCCTCAATATAAGCTTCCACCTTTGAGTCTTTGAGCCCTGGTAAGAAATGTATTAGTAAGAAAGTGCAAGTCGATCAGCTGAATATAACACCTTACAAAATTAGGCAGCTTGAAAAAAGTGTCCAATAAAATGAAACAAAACCTCTTCCAAACAAGAATGTCGCACAAGCCATTTATACAAGTTAAAGATGTGGGTAGAGGCGTACGGCAGTACACATTATCTTTCTCAAGAGATGTCAGCGTTCAAAGAAGTGAACGATGGGACAAATCACTATATCAAATCATATTAAATCGTATTTTAAGGTCGAAAATGATACTCTAGAAGATATTTCTGAAGATATTATTGCAACATGGCATTCAAATGATATTTCTGAATTGTTAATTTTTCCACCTGATCAGATTTTAGGGAAATCAGTCAACTCCTTTACTTTGTCAATATAGATTCAACTCATTGGCCGTTTCTTTCAAGTTTGCTGGACTTTGAGATGCTGAATTTAGTTTTGAAAGCTTGGAAGATATTTTAGAAAATATCTCCTCATTGAAACTGAAGTCGAGCTACGAATTAAAATATCAATTAGAGACTTTAAATCTGCCCTAGAGGTGTGTTATTGGTACAATACCAGGGGGGGGTTTTCTTCAGCCCTCAGGCATTTCTACAAAGGACTTGAATTTCAATACTGACCCAAGCATCTCATACCACCACTATTTTAGTCACTGATTATTATAATTTAGGACATATCCAACTATTGCAAAACTGCTTAAACCTTCTCCTGGAAAGCCAGATCACATGATAAAAAGCTAATAAAACAGAAGCATCCAATTATCTAAAAAAAATGACAGCAACCTAACCTCTCCACCAAGTTGGCGTGCCCAAAGCGTTGCTCCATGTACTTCTTTTTGGTGTAATGATGCAACACAAGCTTGAGCTGATTTGACACTAGTGAAAAGTACAGATGAAGCATCCATTTTACAACCATCGTGTGCTAGCCCTAGAATATTCATGATTTGTAAAATATATTAGCCATTGATTCAAATAACATGTATGTTATAACTTCCCTTGGAATTCATGATCAAACTTGTTTCCTCTAAGGGAAAAAAGTAATCACTTCAAAGCCAAAATTCCTCAACAGCTTTTTGCTGATTTAATCCACTAAGATCACTAATCAAATTAAGTAGTACTAACTAAAAAATTGTAGACTCGGGTCACTTTTGCCAAGCACATTGTTTTTTAAGAAAAGATTAATGTTAACGAAAGTCACAATGGGATTAATCTGGGCAAAAATGGATGCCCAAAACAAATGAAAAGGGGAAGCATATTTAATTGTTTTTACCATGATTTTCAATCTCTTCTTTTGGAAGAGGATAAGTAACAGAACATACAGTGCCACACTCCGCCGCAAGCTGGTGAGCCTCTTTTGCCATATTTGCATTTACAATTCCTCCAATTATAACTGTCCTGGCGACCCTGTTCAACATGAGGAAGACATAAGTAAAAAAAAAAAAAAGAGGATTTATACCAGTCAAATACAGGAAAGGAAAAACTACACAATCACAAATTCAACATACAAATGCACAACTTCAATTGCCAAACAGTGATGTCGCATGGCTGGGACTCTTTTGATAAATAATATTAGTTGATGTGGGGGAAAAACTCCCTTCGAGTGGTACAAAAGGTATAGCCATATAGCACCAAGACAAGAATATGGTTCTTTAAAAAAAGACACTCGAACCATTTAAACAGGAACTTCATGGGTGCATTAAAGGTTATCTCTGAGCTATACAAGATCCTTTATCACCCCCCTCAAAAGTGTTACATGCCTGAATTTTTAATTAAACAATTTAAGCTCAACGGAAAATTTTCTCTTGAAAGCCAATAATCACTTCTAGACAAATTCTACATGAATATGCATCTACAAACTTTGCCTCTCAAAAAACTGTGTGAGCACACATAAAATTTTATATTTGGTAAAATGAGGGAGATTAAAAAGGTCACAAGTGATTGTTAATTTAGACGAAGGTCATAATACCTTAGCACCTAAGTAGTGCCTAGAAAGACACCAGCATCATGTCTGACACAAAAACTCCAAAATTAGGCAAGCAAGACAAGAAATTAGAGCACTAATCCACCAAAAATGAAAGAATCTAGAGCAACAATGGATAATATAGCACAACAATTATCATCCTACAGCAATTTACAGAAGATTAATTCACCAGTCCCTTGAGTTTTAGTACTTCATATTTGGTCAATAAATAATAGTGCTAACATAAACTCTAGAATACAACTTATTTTGGACTGAGAAATCGTTGTTGTCGTTGTCGTAATACCAAAATTATTATCAACAGAAATTGACATAGTGCAAATCGATATTTATCAGTAGGTTCAGCAGAATATTTTCATAATCAAGAGAAATAGAGAAATTTAACAAATGGAAGTGCGGAATATCAAATACACAACAAATTACCTCTGCTTTCCTGAATAATTTCCTTCATCAGCTGCACCATTGGAAAGCAATGTAGCCTTTTTTTTCCTAGTGGGTTTCCCTGAGTTCTCTGACAACAATAACTTACATTGTCAGGGGATGTGTTGATAAAGTGAAATCCCACGACGTGATTGGATTTTGTATTACTGATTAATCTAAATCACCAATGAACATTAAATACAGAAATCATTAACTCATATGATACTTATCATGGAATCTAAAAGTAAATTATCTCTTCTTTTTTTGAGAAATAAAAGTAAAATAGTTTTCACTCAATGAATAAATACAAAACTCATGCAACGTATTTTCTTTTAGATTAGAAGTCTTATATATTATATATTCTATAATTTTTGGTAAAAATTATTATTAATGATGAATGGACCAAAATCGGCCGCATACAAGAGGTACACCGAAAGGAGTAGAAAACCTATAAACATTGCCAAAATCGGCCGAATACAAGAGGTATACCGAAAGAAGTAGAAACCTATAAACGTTTATTCAAACATAAGTATTTGTTCAAGAATCTTAAAATACTTATTGAAGTATATATATATTTGTATAAATGTCAAAAAAGAATTGTATTAACTGATAACTAAAATATGATGTCTCTTACATTTGAGTTCATACATTATTGAGACATGTTATATGGCAAGTCATGACTCATTAACAGCCATTATCAAATTAGTGAAAAGCTAAGTTGGTTGGAAAGGTATGTATTGCATTGAATGTATTAAGAGATCTTTTGGTTCTGTCATCAAACACATTTAATATCTAACAGCTTGAGGCATTCAGTTTTAGTGCATCATTGGGTTCTCAGGCAGCAACTAGGTACTAAAGAGCTACATTTATATTGAAAATAACACCCATATGCTATAGCTCGGAACCTGTTCCCGGCGGGTTTGAAGCTTGTTTGTGCTTAGCTGCTTCAGTAGAAGAACCATCTTTTCCGTCTTTTGCTTGTGCAGTACTTCGTGGGTTTGAAGCTTGTTTGTGCTTAGCTGCTTCAGTAGAAGGACCATCTTCGTCGTCTTTTGCTTGTGCAGTACTTTCTAAATAATATAATTGATAGAAAAGTCAAAGAAATTGGAGTATTTTCTGTTGGTGTAATTGTCTTTATTGAAATGTGGCCCCATTTTTCCATTTGAAATTAAAGTACCTGATCCCTCCAGGTTTGAAGCTTGTTTATCCTCAACTGATTCAGCAGAAGGACCATCCTTGCCGTCTTTTGCTTTTGCAGTGCTTTCTAAATAATATAATTGATAGAAAAGTCAGACTAGCAACATTGGGGTATTTTTTGTTAGTGCAGTTGTCCTTATTGAACATGGCACAATTTTCCATTTGAAACTAAAGTAGCACAAACCTTGATCCCCCTTAGATTGCCGTTGTTCACGAGGCGCACGCTGCATAGCCTGTTTAACGCCAATTTTCCTTCCTCCAACCACTGATCCATTCTTTAGCTCGATGGAACGGTTAGCATCGTCAACAGATGCACTATGACAACATGTATGAGGAAGCATAAGTTGCAGAATATATGAGCCACATACACAAGATGGGAAAAAAGTACCACTGAACATAATTCTCTTATGTAACTTTATCAACTACGAAGCAATGCTTCAATCTATAACTTAATTATAATGTCAAATCATGTAAAGTTGGAACCTCACATTCAAAAATAATAGAAAATAAATTTCGGAAAAAGTTCAAGAACAAGAATGCTGAATAGTTAAGAACAAAGTAATATATTCTATGCAGATAATGAGCAAAGGACAAGAACCCTGTAATTCTTCGCATTCAATTGCCAAACTACACCATTAATGTCAAGAATGAGATCAATAATTTTGAGAAGGCCAAGACACTCCAACAGAAAAGAAAAAAAAAAGTAGTACTTACAATTGGACAAAGCCAAAACCTCGGTGCTCGCTTGAACCTATGCACATAAAAGTAAAGCAAATTGGACAAAGAAACGTCATCAAGATATCAGAAACTTGAGATGGAGACTTAATTAGTTTCAAGAAAGACTGATACCTAGTAATAGGCAACTGAAAAACAAAACCACTTCTTGAATTACAAAATTTTCAATAGAAATTACCTTTATTGGTAACCATAAAACACCGCCTAATTGGTCCAACTTCACTGAAAGTCTCCTCTAACTGCAGATGATTAGTAGCTTGGTAAGTACGCAATGTTTAGAATCTTTAAATTAGGAAAGAAGAAGAAATTACCTGAGCATTAGTGAAAGAATAAGGTAAATTGTTAACAAAAATAGTGGAAGGTGAGTGTTGGCTATCACCACCAGACATCGTCTTCTTGTTCTTTCCCATCTCAAGAACCCGGACAAAGAAGCAATGGCGTTTCTTGTTTCTTGTTTCTTGTTTCTGCGCTAAACAAGATTTTTAGGGGTTTATGGAAGAGGGGTTTTCCGATTTCGGGTCAGGAGGGCAATTGGGTCTGAAGTGAATTGGGCTTGACCTAGAATGTTACTTATTTATAGTTGTGAGCCAATATAAACCCAACGCGCTCAATAAAAAGTGGGCCGACATTACGGTTGCAACTTGAAAACACAAAAGTATAAATATATCAAGTATATGCCCACGAGCATTAAAAGTAGAGGTGTCAAATGGACACGTTAAGCTAAATTTGAGAAGTGCTAAAACGAGTTGAATTCATAAATATCTATTTATATGTTATTTGGATCGAAATTTGAAGCGGTTTAGATATAACTGAGCTAAAAAATCGGTTATAATTTAATCTGCACAATTCTTACTAAATTTTAAATTCAAAGTTTGTTTTTTTATAATTTATTGAATACCTAATTTCAAAAATCCTTAAAATTCTTCAGTAAAAAATTCTCATGAATTAATTTGGGCGAAATATCAATCCAGGTTTAAAATGGATTGAACTAAGCGGATTAAAATGAATCCAATTAATAAAATAAGCAGATTATTAACATGTCAAAACATAAACAGATTAGACAAATTATGAATTGGGTAACTTACAAAAATGACTACATTTATAGGGTTATTAAAGTTCAATAGCTATAAGTATGTTATTTATAAAAAAAATGACTACAATTTATGTCTTTTTCTAGTTGTAATTTTGTATATGATTTTTATTTTTCTATTTATACATTGATACAGTTTTAATTATAATGAACTAAATAAGGAAAATGTGTCAATTGTTTAGTTAGCATATAAATATTTTGGATTCAAAATGGTATATTTATTTATAAAACTTATCCACATCACCCAATGGGCCAATGGGGAGGAATTGATACTCATCAACAAGGGGAAATTTATATTTAAAGGGTAATTATATATATAAATAAAATATTTTTGTGATATGATTAAGACTGGCAAACGGACAGGTTTTTGACCAGTTCGGTCCGGTTCCGATCCGGTTCCCGTACCGATAAGTCCGGTACCGGCTGAACCGGTAAGGAACCGGTCTTAAGGGTATCGAAATCGGTGTCGAAACGGAACCCGATTTTTTATCTGGTTCGGAAAGAACTGATTCCGGTCCGATTCCAGTCCGGTTGAATCGGTTCAACGGTCAATTCCATTTAATTTTTTTATTTTTTTTTAAGTTGAACGCTAATATTTAGCCGTTGGGCTGAGGCCCAAAACGGCTCAAAACAGCCCCCCACCCCTCTCTAACCCCTTAACACTATAAATATACCCATATTATTTTATTTAAATCACAAATTCACAAATTATTTCATTGACATCTTACAAAATCTCTCAATTTTCTATCTCTCATAAATTCATAATTATTATTTTGTGATATTGACTTGGAGTTCGAATTTTGGAGATTTATTTGAAGTAAATCGGAAACTTCTATTGGCATCTCTCAAAAGGCTTTGGTTATACGTCTACTTTTACGTAGACGTTTGGTACATTCGTTCCAACTTTAATTTTTTATTTGTTTACTAATTAAGTTATTATTATTATTTTGTTATATTATCTTGCTTGTTTTTCATAATATTAATTATTTTAAACTTGCACATGAATTTAGAAAGAAATAGTGGTAAAAGACCAATGTCGGAAAGAAAAAATAATAGGGGAGGAGGAAGTAGTTCTAATTCTAAAAAAATTCCACCTCCTAGATTTAGAATTAATACTAATGATTATACTCATGTTGATGAAACTTCTTTTACACGAGACTCACGACCTATTGAATTTAATTCCGAAAATGAAGTAGATCATGAGATTTTAAATAAATGTTTTACTAATTTTGAGGAAGAATTAGATGAGGAAGTAGAAATAAATGAGGAAGATGATGAGACCCCTACCCTTACTAGTCCGGCTACCGAATTACCGGAACAAGATGAAGTCCTCTCTTTACCTACTTTTTCAAAGACCGCTGTACGTGTTAAAATATCTTTAGTATGGAAATTTTTGGTACAAAATGAGGAAAAAACTATTGTTACTTGCACGAAATGTAAATTGATCATGAAACATGTAACTACGAGTACACAAGGGAGAACGGGACGACTAAGAACACATTTGAGAAAGTGTAATAAAAAATTTGCTCGCCTAGATGATATAGCAAGGTCTAGTAGAAATGGAATACCCATACCTGAAAATTCTATGGGAGTTGGAGGTTCTAATATGGTTCAAAGTGTATTAAATATGACTAACCCGGCTAGCCGAAGCACACACCGCACATATAGTAAAGAAAAAGATCGTAGAGAATTAGCTAAAATGGTTGTTGTTTGTGGTTTGCCTTTTTCATTTCCTTCACATCCTGGTTTTATTCAGTATATTCGAGAATTGTATAACCCAGATTATGAAGGTATTCCAAGAAGTACAATTAAAAGTGATATTTTTAAATATCAAAAAGAATATTGTCATTTTCTTCGTTGTTT
>JAJOOS010024122.1:0-12265 GCA_029582725.1 Solanum chiquidenum
TCAATTTTTCTCATGCTTCAACAATTTTATTGAGTATGCTGTCGTCTTGTTTATCATTTTTATATTATTAATAATTAATAATAGGCATGAAAATAATAGTACTCGGCATGAAAAACGCTACCCCTGCAACGATGTGTAAGGAAAAAAAATATTTTGACTTAAAATCGCTGCCATAGCAGTTTTTTATTTTATTTTTACAATGGCAGCGAATTTTACTAATTAAAAAAAAAATTAAACAAAATCGCTGTTGTGGCAGCGATTTTTAATAAAATTTTTTTTTTTTTTTTTTTAAGACGAAATCGCTGCTAGGGCAGCGATTTTTCTCATTTTGTCAGAGGAAAATCGCTGCGTCAGCAGCGATTTTACCCTTTTGGTTAGAAAAAAAAGTGATGTACCCTTTTGGAATTTTTGACAATTTTTTTTGCCCTTTAGGCTCCGGACTCATGTTATAGTGGTAACATTCATGGAGGTTTTCCTTTGCAGCGTAACAAATAACATATAGTTCTCCATAGTTATTAAGAAATGAATGAAACCTGGAAATGAATTATTTCCATATATATATATATATATATATATATATTCATATAAAACATTTTCTTTCGTACCAAATGCATCCTGGATTCTTGTTTGATTCCTCCAAGAGCAACCTCGTCTTGTTTGCATTTGTGAAGTTATTACATTTATTTCTTGTTTCATTTTAGGTGCTCATATGCTGCAAACACGCAACTTCCATTATGTGTTATAGATCGAAGCTCGAAGAGAGGAGAGAACTATACAAGTCTTATAGTCGTGTGTGTAATGAAGTTGTTCTCCTTTGTTTTCCACCAACACTCAACTTTTGTTTTGCTTTTTTCCTCCTCCTTGTCATCTCAACTCGGAATTTGATGAAAGGTAAGTTGCTAATTTATAGAAGTGAGTAATAACTTTTCCAATGTAATTTGGAATTATCAAGATGAAGTTGGTCTGATGCTAATTAAGAAAACCATTTAATGCGACTTTTCAAATTTCTTTTGCCTTTTGTGAGTAATAACAACTGACATCCTGCATCATCCCTAACCTCCTCGGATCCCCTTAATTCGTTCCCCATTAGTATTGGTTTGGTAGATGAATGGTCTTGTAAGCTGATGAATTAAAAGTAATCATTCATGGAATATAAAACAAACAATTAAGGATGCTTAATTAAGATAATTAAACCCACAGATTGATGGAATACAAGTAATTACTTAATTATTTATTTGGGGTAATTTTATTTGTTAGAAGAGGATAAATTGGTCATTCAATATTTAAGGATATTTTCGGATGCGATATGAAATCACTATATGAAATCATGAGATGAAATCACTGTTTGGACATGAGGTTTCACGCTAATCCCAAATTCTCCAAAAATCACGATTTGGGAATTTCAAATCATGATTTGGGATTTTTTCAAATACAAATATTGATCCACCGGTTTATATTTAATAAAAACAACCCCACATTTATAACTACTAACCATTTATTTCATATGTAAAATAATTTTTATAATTCATATCATGTTACAAATCCACTTAATTGTGTGGATGTTTCTCTTAATCTATCCTAACGTAATGTATCCATTTATTTAATTAATTAAATATTATAGTAACGTATTGTCAAATGTTGTAAAAGGATGGTTTAACCATCCTGTAAAAGGGTAGTCCTCACCCTTAGGAAATACACACTTGAAGAGATTTATACTTTTCATCACCACTTGTCTCCCTATATTGTTTAGTATTCTTATATTTTCCTCTCATTTTACAACACGCTATCAGCACGAGTCTCTAACCAATTAAGACCTACTTAATTCGGAATTATCTTTTTTCCCTAAAAGTTAATCAATTTTCATTTAGAGTCAGTTTTCATCATGTCGAATTTGTCAAAGCTTGAATTTGTGGCACTTGACATTTCTGGAAAGAGTTATTTGTCATGGGCACTTGATGCTGAAATTCACCTTACCGCTAAGGGTCTTGGTGATAGTATAATTGAAGAAAATACGGCATCAAGTCAGGATAAAGCGAAAGCTATGATTTTCCTTCGTCATCATCTTGATGAAAGCTTGAAGGTTGAATACTTAACAGCGAAAGATCCACTTGAATTGTGGATAGGTTTGAAAGGGACGTATGACCACCTCAAGGCAACGATATTGCCAAGGGCTCGTTATGAGTGGATGCACTTGCAGTTTCAAGATTATAAAATTGTAATTGAGTATAACTCTGTTGTATTTAGAATCACTTCCCAATTAAAATTATGTGGGGAAGTTATAAAAGATAAGGACATGTTGGAAAAGACACTAACTACTTTCCATGCTTCCAATATGATATTACAACAGGAATACCGTGAAAAGGGTTTTAAAAAATACTCTGAATTAATCTCATGCTTTCTGGTGGCTGAGAAACATCATTACTTTTTAATGAAAAATCATAAAGCTCGTCCTGCTGGAAGTGCTCCATTACCGGAGGCACACGGGGCAGAAGCACACGACCAGTCTGAAATAAGACAAAATAATCGGGGCCATGATAATGTGCGTGGACGTGGCAAGGGCAAAAGACGATATAATAATCGTCGAGGTGGTCATAACAAAAGGGAGAATAATATGGGTTCTCAAAATAATCCTTCCAAAGAAAAGGGCAATTACTGTCATCGTTGCGGCCTTAAAGGTCACTGGAAAAATGAATGTCGGGCACCTGAGCATTTTGACAGGCTGTATCAAAATTCCTTCAGAAGGAAAGGAAATAAAAGCGATGCCTCTTCTTCTAATGCCCAGGTGGAGTCACATTTGACTCTCAAAGATGATGTTCAGGCGAGATCTTCTTAAAAATATGATGTGTTGAGGCAAACTTAGCATTGAAAGATGATGCTTTTGATGGGCTCGATGATATTACTCATCTAGAAGTTGAGGACTTCTTTGGGGATCGCAACTGAGATTGATAATTGAGCTGGGAAATGAATAATGTTTTTATGTATTTTTAATGTCTTAATTAAAGTTTATGTACTTAAGATTTCTTTTGTTAAGTTTCGTACTTCTTATTATGTATTTTTATTTTTATGAAGATAAATAAAAAATTTCAGTCTTCAATTGGATCCAAGATGAGTAATGAAGATATGTGACTTCTAGACAGTGCCACAACTCATACGATACTAAGAGAAAATAAATATTTCTCTCATTTGGTAATGAAAAAGGCATATGTTAATACAATATCTGGTAGTACAAAATTGATTGAGGGCACTGGAAAAGCGACCTTATTACTACCTGGAGGAACATTATTGGTAATTGATAATGCATTGTATTGTAGTAAGTTTCAAAGAAACTTGTTAAGTTTCAATGTTATTCGCCAAAATGACTATCATGTTGAGACTGCGAAGGAAGGAAATGTTGAATACCTTTATATTACTACAATAAATGCAGAGAAGAAAATTGTGCATGAAAAATTGTCTGCACTTTCTTCTGGGTTGTACCATACAAATATTGGTACAGTTGAATCACATGTCGTGGTAAACAAAAGGTTTACTAGTTCTAATGATTTTATCATTTGGCATGACCGATTGGGCCATTCCGATTATAATATGATGTGCAGAATAATTAAGAATTCACACAGGCATACTTTGAAGAATCAAAATGTTCTTCAATCAAAGAAATTCTCTTGTGCTGCTTGTTCACAAGGAAAGATGGTTATCAAACCATCAATGGCTAAGGTTGGGGTGGAATCCCCTGCATTTTCGGAACGGATACAGGGTGATATATGTGGACCTATTCACCATGCATGTGGACCATTTAAATATTATATGGTCTTGATAGATGTATCTACAAGATGGTCTCATGTGTGCTTATTATCAACTCATAATATGGTTTTTGCGAGGTTGTTGGCTCAAATAATAAGGTTAAAAGCACAATTTCCAGATTATGCAATAAAAATAATTCGTCTTGATAATGCTGGTGAGTTTACATCTCAGACATTTAATGATTATTGTTTGTCCACTGAAATAACAGTTGAACATCCCGTTGCACATGTTCATACTCAAAATGGTTTAGTAGAGTCATTGATTAAACATCTTCAATTGATAGCTAGATCATTGTTGATGAGGACAAAGTTGCCTGTTTCGGTTTGGGGGCATGTTATTTTGCATCCAGCGGTACTTATGCGCATAAGGCCAACCAGTTATCATGACATCTCCCCATTACAATTGGTTTTTGGTCAGGAGCCAAACATTTTCCATCTTAGAATCTTTGGTTGTGCGGTATATGTTTCTATTGCTCCACCACAACGCACAAAGATGGGTCCCCAAAGAAGGTTGGGGATATATGTTGGGTATGAATCTCGTTCTATTATAAAATACTTGGAACCTAGAACTGGAGATTTATTTACGGCAAGATTTGTTGATTGTCATTTTGATTAATCAGTATACCCAACATTAGGGGGAGAACAAAAGCAGTTGGAAAATGAGATAGATTGGAATTTACTTTCTCTGTCTCATTTAGATCCTCAAACAAATCAATGTGAGCAAGAGGTTCAGAAGATGATTTATTTGCAGAATATTGCAAATCAACTACCAGATGCATTTACTAACCTTCCACGCATTACTAAATCATATATATCAGTTGCTAATGCTCAAGTTCGAGTTGATGTCCCGATAGGACAAAATGTTAAGGCAAACGAGTCCGGACCATGCTTAAAACGTGGTAGACCAATTGGTTCCAAGGATAAAAATCCTTAAAAAAGGAAAGAAATAAATGATCAAGATGATTATAATATGGAGGCAATTGCTCATGAAGAGCTCTGAGACATAGTAAATGATGACACCACTAAGGAGGTCTATGCACCTAAAAATAATGAGAATGAGGAAATCTCAATAAATTATGTCTTGAAGAGAAAAAGGTGGAATCGAAATAATATTGTGGTGGATAATATTTTTGCCTATAATATGTTGAAATAATGCAACAAGATGAGAATTTAGAACCAAGATCTGTCAATGAATGTAGACATAGAAATGATTGGTCAAAATGGAAGGAAGCATTTCAAACAGAATTGGCTTCACTTGAAAATCGTGAAGTTTTTGGATCAATAGTCCGAACGCCTGAAGGTGTCAAGCCAGTTGGGTATAAGTGGATTTTTGTGCGAAAACGCAATGAAAATGATAAAGTCGTAAGATATAAATAAAGATTTTTGCAAAGGCCTGACATTGATTATGAGGAGACATATTCTCCTGTGGTAGATGCAAATACCTTCAGGCATCTAATAAATATGACAGTTCATGAAAAGCTTGAAATGCATCTAATGGACGTTGTCACAACCTATTTATATGGCTCACTAGACCACAATATTTTTATGAAAATCCCTGAAGCACTCAAAGTGCCTGAAGCAAATAAAATTTCAAAAGAAAATTGTTTAATAAAGCTTCAGAAATCCTTATATGGATTGAAACAATCAAGGCGAATGTGGTATAATCGTCTTAGCGAATACTTGCTAAAGGAAGGGTATAAAAATGACCCTATTTGTCCTTGTATTTTTATACGAAGGTCAAAATTTGAATTTGTAATAATATATGTTTATGTTGATGACTTGAATATCATTGGAACTCCTAAAGAGCTTTCAAAAGTCGTTGAGTGTTTGAAGAAAGAATTTGAAATGAAAGATCTTGGTAAGACAAAATTTTGTCTTGGCCTTCAGATTGAACATTTGACAAATGGAATATTTATCCATCAATCAACATATACTGAAAAGGTTTTGAAGCGATTTTACATGGATAAATCACACCTATTAAGTACCCTGATGGTTGTGATATCCCTTGATTTAAATAAAGATCCATTCCGACCTTAAAAAAAGGATGAAGAGATTCTTGGTGATGAAACGCCATATCTCAGTGCTATTGGGGCACTAATGTACCTTGACAACAATACCCGACCATATATTTGTTTCGCAGTAAATTTATTGACGAGATTCAGCTCATGTCCAACAAGGAGACAATGGAAAGGTGTTAAGCATATATTCAGTTATCTTCAAGGAAAAATTGATATGGGATTGTTGTATTCTAATGCATCCAAGCCAGAATTGATCGATTATGCAGATGCGGGATATTTGTCTGACCCACATAAAGCTAGATCTCAGACAGACTATTTATTCACATATGGAGGTACAACTATATCATGACGTTCGATGAAGCAAACAATAATTGCTACTTCTTCAAATCATGCAGAGATAATAGCCATTCATGAAGTTAATCGAGAGTGTGTATGGTTGAGATCAATGACTCAACACATTTTGCAATTATGCGGTCTTTCTGTGGAATTTTTAATGTCTAAATATTTTAATTAATCTTTTATTCTTTATCTATAATTACTTTTAATTAATTTATTAAATTTATTGGTAAAAATAATCAACCCTCCCTCTCCCCCCATGTCTAACATCATGACCAATTCTTCAACTTTTCATCTTCTCTTTTAATTATTATTTATACTCACATTAAATATATTTTTTTTATCTCAAAATCAATTGTGGAGTTGAAGCATTATCTCCTTTCATAGTTACTATAAATCTCCAACTATTTATGTCATGGATAAATAAATTTTGTTCACAAAATTGCTTCCCTTTTGATGGGACTGCTTAGGCAGTTTTCAGGTACCAATTTAGTTTAATTTTTTTTGTTTACAAATATTAATATTATATAAGATTTTAATAATGATATTTTGTATCATACTTTCATCATTATCATTTTAGATGACTTTTCTTTTCAATTATATTTTTTTTATCACAACAACATCATTATCATTTAGATGACTATTTTTCAATTGGTTTGCTATTTTATAGATTCTTGAATTAATTTGGAACAAAATTATATATTTGTATAATTGTGTTTTGTAATTTTATCATGTTATCTTTTTATATTGCTTCATTCTTGTATTTATTTCTATTCTAATGTTGTTTTTTATTTAAATTTTAATTTCTCAATTGTTGAATTGAATTTCATGTCGGGCTATTTTCACATTCATGTGTAGAATATCATCTTTTCTAATTTATATTATATTATGTTGTGGATTATCACAATATGCATTATTTTACTTCTTATATTAATGTGGATTTTATGGTAAGTACAAAAAATTGATGATTATTGATAGAGTAATAACCCATTTTTCCTATTGACATTTTAGTAGCTTTAGTTAATGATAAAGATCATGCACAATTTTTCTTGATATTTTGTTTGTTTACAACTAATGCTTAAGCTAATTGAAATTATTCTTGATTTTTTAAAAAGTTAACCTACATTCAAACATTTTACCTTATCTAATTTAGATCATATTGTGGAATTTGTCAAAATATGTGCTATTGAACTTCCCTAATAATGTGAAATAATAAAACATAAGTTAAAAGATTCATCGTCTAATATCTCATTTTTATTATTGATACTTTAGTAGCTTATTTGTATCAATAAAAATCTTTATATATATACAGTAAAATTAGATATAGAAGAGGTGAAGTGAGACATCACTTGGGTCATGATTCATAATTTCATATTCATCTATTTTTTCAATTCTTTCCCTTTTCTTATTTATATCTCTAGATATTTTTTAATCTTTAACATAAAAAAATTAAAAATTTATGTTACAAATTATTCCTTACAAGTTTTAAATAAAACTAAAGTTTATACCCATAATGACTTGAGCTTTTTTCAGTTTAGTTTTTTTATTTATTGTTTATCTTATTTATTTATTTATTTTATCCTATTTTAGGTGCTTACGACCTTACAAATTAACCATATAACAAGAAAAACTCAAGAGGCATATTTTCAAAAAAATTGAAGAAATCTTAACGATTTCTTCTACAACTAGCTTTTATTAAATTAAAATTTATCCTTTCTTAATACTGAATTATTATATCATTATGATTCTTGAATATGCTTTATTTTTATTACATTCATTCTTTTACAAAAAAATTTATATATTATAATGATTCATAATATGATAAAGGGCAAAAAATTTAAGTATACATATTAAGTACCATAATTACTACTATATAACAATAATTTTTTTTCCGCCTAACTAGCATTAGTTTTTTTTTCAAAGTTGGGTTTTAATAGTTAAAAAAAAAACAAAAAAAAAACGTACAATTAGAGACCCATGATTTACGATGTTTCCTTTTTTTTTTTCCAGATCTTTTACCTTTCACGATTTATTCTGATTGGTTATATATATTCTCTCCTATTAATAAAAGGTTTCTTAACAAAAATAAAACTCTCTTACAACTAATTCTGGATGCACTTCAATCATGGATACCAACAATTATTCAATCCTAATTCAACAGAAAGGACGTTGGGACGCATCAGGTATTATTTGTTCATGATCGTTATGGTATTTTTTGGTTACAATTAAAAAACGACGTTAAAAAAATCTTTATTACTAAACTGAATTTTGGCTATACTGAATCTTTTTATTAATGGTGTAAAATAGGTTGTTGTTGTTATTCAACAATTTATAATTTTTTTTTTGTTTCTGGGGTATTTTTTCTTTAGTTTGTTTTGTATGGTTTGTAAGTTAGGAGTAGAAACCAATTTTACTGATTATGATTTTTGGTAATTTAATTGGTAAAAATTATCGTCAAGTTATTTGGTGAAAATGATAGTTTTTAATTTGTGAACATAATGGTCTACCAGTTTGGTGTAATCCAGATATTATTGGTGTCATTCAGAGTGGTGTTTTTTGGTACATAGTGATGGTTTGCAAATTAATTCTACGTTGGTAGAATATTTTAGATTATTTGGTGTAATGTATCATTTTTATTTTGTGTGATTATGATTTTTTTGGTGTCATTCATAGTGGTGTATTTTTAGTACATAATGATGGTGTGCAAATAAATTCTATGAAACCAGTTTTATTGATTATGGTTTTTGGTAAGTTAATTGGTAATAAATGATCATTTTTTAATAGTGTTCATGTTGGTCTTACAGTGTGGTGTAATTGTCGATTTTTTGGTGTCATTCAGAATGGTGTATTTTAGAAAATAATGATGGTGTGCATATTAATAGTAATTTTGGTAGATAATCTGGATTGTTAAGTTATTTGGTGGAAATGATAGTTTTTAATTGGTGAACATAATGATCTGTCAGTTTGATGTAATTTGGGTATTATTGGTGTCATTCAGAGCGGTGTTTTTTAGTACATAATGATGGTTTGCAAATTAATTCTATGTTGATTGAATATTTTAGATTGGTAAGTTATTTGGTGTAATGTATCGTTTTTATTTGGTGTGATTCTGATTTTTTTTTATGTCATTCATAGTGGTGTTTTTTTAGTACATAATGATGGTGTGCATATGCAGTTGCAGCTATCAGATAAAAAAACAAACATTGTGAAGATTATTGTTTAGCCTATTATAGTACTAAGAATTTTCAAGATACTTATGCAATTCGAATAGAACCATTGCCTTGCGAAAGCACTTGGAATATTCCACCACATATTTTGGAAGAGGTAATGCTACCACCAATTGCAAGAAAACAACCAGGCAGACCACCAAGTAACGACCGTAAGAAGGGATTCAACGAAGGAAAATACAAGAGGATTAAAGTCACTTGTAGTAAATGTGGTACATCAAGGCATAACAAAAAGACTTACCCCAAATTTGCTTATCAAAATTAACATTGTTGTATTATTTTCAATTATTATTGTTGATGTTTTCTTCCAACAATTCTGATTTTTTTTAAAACTGATAAATGCACTTTTATCCAACTTTGGTTACTCTTGAATTGCCATTTCTTTGGTATTCTCTTGTTTGGCATACATGCTTGGTATTCTCATGTTTGTCATACAGTGTTGCATTCTGGATGACTTAGATAATTGACAACATGTTCAAAAAAAAAAAAGTGCTATAACTTATGAGTGAATATTAGTGTAACATACAAATAAATCTAGCACAAATGGTATACTTATGGTGAAAAAAGAACATTGAATACAATTAATTAAAGCTAGTTAAAGTGAGTGTTTGGTTTATAATAGACATCATTAACGTAATAATTTGGTATGATATTTGAATAATGCTAAAAAATGTTAAAAATACTGAATGGTTGTACTATATAATACCCAGAACGTACACAATTGATATAATTGTTTAAACACAAATAATGGTAAAAATGGGTAAATATATTGGCTGATATTCTGGTAATATATATCAACCTAAAACATTGAATTCGAAAACCACTACTACTTAAAGTAAAGGATTTTGATTTGAATGAAATGTTGGTATTATATACCAACAACATACATCGAATCTTTTAACAACTACTTAAGATTTAATATGTAATAATGCTGGTATATAGTGTCTGACGACTGACATGTTGGTATTACATACCAATCTCACTCATTGTTATACAATCTATACCAATCACACAAAAATTCTGTTGAAATGTTCTATTATAAACCAAACTTGCAATAAATTCTCACAAGAAATTAACCAACATAATGAACCAAATAAGAATAGTTAAACTCCAAAATAAACACAATATCCACCAATCATATCCAAAAGCACCAAAACATATCAAAACACAACTAAAATACTATCCAGAAGTAAAACAAAAGATCAAATCAAGCAAGATAATTCATGAAATCTGTCTTAATGAAATACAACATTTTTAATTCTTCCCCCTCTAGATTAATTGACCGCCTTTCCTAGAAGCTTCGTTTTCATTAACAGTACCAATATCAAATTTCCTCTTTCCGTAATCCTATAGTAGTGCTCCATATTGCAAACAAAGATTTTCGAAATCAAAAACTGACATTGATATGTCCATATCTCCTCGACAAACATATTTAGCGAAAGAACATGTATAAAGACCACAATCGCTACAAATATTAATACCATATGTCAGAACTATAACATTATATGGTATGAATAAATTACAAAAAAAAATACTATATACTTACGAACACCAACGCGATTGTTTCTTCTTGATCTAAAAATAATAAATTATAATATTCAGAAAATGCAAATTATAAACTAAACAAAAAATAAGATGCTGCAACCAGTAAAATAATAAAAACACTAAAATTAAAAAATTACCTTTGGAGGTTGTGTCGACTTTTTCAGTTTCTTACAAATCGAACTGGTTCTTTTTGGCTTTAAATCCTTCCAACCGTTGCTCACAGAAACACCAACAACTTTCTACATCGAAAAAATAAATTCTTGCATGTCACAAATTCTAATAAAACTAAAAATTCTAAACTTGCATGTCACAAAAATTAACACAAACATAATAAAAAATATATATAAATATATTACCTTTAAACACTGATCCTCGTTTACTCTTAATCTTTTAGAAAGGGGGATTTCATCCTCGAAATCACTATCATGCGGATAATTTCCTTCAAACATTTTCTCTTTATCCTTCAACAAAATCAGTTTTTTGTTGAACTTTGTAGGATGACGATGAATTGATAACAATACACTCGTTGATTCTATTAGAGATTTTGTTGTCGTCTCTAATATCTACGTTGACAGGCGATTGAGTGAATGCACTCAACTCATATGATGGTCTTGAACAAATGATTGGAGGGCTATCAACCACTACAAAAAATTTATTAAGCCCAGGGATTTTACGCGGAGTCATATCCATGGCGAAACTATGGTGAATCGGATGGCATAGTTATGAACTGTAGTGAAAATTGTTCAACAAATGATGTGGAAAGAAGAAGATGGAAGGGTTATATTTTTTGAACAGAAGAATATGGAAGGGCTTAGACGTTTGGCAGAAAAGAAAAATGGTAAAACTTTCCTAGGAACTATAACTCTCCTATTGATAACAACACCAATTTTATTGGTAAAATAAAAAGTTGTATCAAAAAGGGAAAAACAGTAAGTATGATCCCTATAATAATCAATGAAACGTGTAAATATGGAACTGTAATAGAAGAGATAATATTGGAAAAAATTAATATCCCTAATTAAATTCCACGTTAAATGCACGTAATTCAAAAGGCATGAGAGAGAAAAATCTGAAAAATAAATAAACTTAAATACAAAAACTAATTATTTTGTTGTGTATGTAATTTAAAAACTATGTTTGTAATTAAATAGAAGTACATTGATATTTTATTAATTAAAGTCTTATGAAGTATACTTTTACAATTTTCACTATGATAAATTAGGCATGCAAAAGTAACTAAATTAATTAATCAAATATTGTCATTTGATTTGCAAATTGGGAAGAGTTGTTCACGCTACTAATCATTTATAGGCGATGAAATTAGGAGGAAGGTAACTATATA
>JAJOOS010024123.1:0-17000 GCA_029582725.1 Solanum chiquidenum
ATCATGGGAATACATAAACAAAAATATTTAAGTTAAATAAAATAAAAGTTTTATTTTAAAAAATGAATAACTAAAGCTCACAAAGAAAAGTTTAAAAAGTTTAAATAAAGTGAAGGGTAATTTTGTAAACAAACAACTTGTTCTTAAAATTTATCAGTATATATTATTTTGAATATAACAAACCAAACACTCAATAAAAAATAATCTCAGGACAACTTATCCCATTATAACTAATCCCAACATAACTTATCCCAACATAACTTATCCCATCATAACTCATATTCAAACCAAACGACCCCTAAGTCAACTAAAATGTCAACCTTTGGTTAATAGTATCAAAACATGGTCCTAATATGTTTATGGGCTCATAATAGAGTGAGTCCAAATATATAATTAGATTTCAAGTTGAAGTTCAATTTCTTAATTTTTCTACCTTGGGATTTAGGGATATATTTTCAAGTGAATTATATTTATTATTATAGACTTTCACTCGCGATTGCAGAGCTTAATGAACTAGACTATTCCCACTACCAGGAGCATGTCCCCTATTATTGTATGCTCAATCTTCACATTTGTGGAATCTTCAATCAACCCCTTAGCTTTCACGATCACAATTTTGAAATTATAAATTAGCCATTATTTTAAGATTTTTAACTTGTCTATATTTCTTGCTACTCAACTCAAACTATACTATCGATTCATAAATATTTAAAAACAATAATCAAGTTTCATTTTGGTCATAAAGATCGTCAAATGTATTTATGTTTTCTTTCTCCTAAATTTATAGACATAATACAAAGATAAACATCTCAACTTGACATAAACTAACAATTATTTAATTGTTATCTATGTATTATGCCTATACTATGAATCACAATAATTAACAATTTCAAATATTTAAAAATATATATTAAAAATGAGATTAACTTTCAAAATTTCACCTATGCCACATTAATTGAGACGGGGTAAGGGGGGGGGGGGGATAACACATATTATTTGAAAAATACGTTAACTAAGAGTATCATAAATGTAACACCTCGCTTTTTGAAAGAACTAGAAAGAGCTAGAATTATAAAGAGTTGTTTTTGGAAAGAATGAAAAATCTGGAAATTTGTTAAGTTATGTCAAGTTTGGATTTTTGGTCAACTTCAAACGACCATAACTCCTAGATCAGGATGAGTTAGGTGTGCTTCCAAATACCGTAGGAAATATCTTGGAATTATCTTTCCAACACCGCCGAGTTTGCACTATTTCGAGTTCGTATAAGTGAGATATGCCCATTGAAAGTTGGGTTGTTCAATTAAGGAAAGTCTAATCCGGGTTTTTGAAGGGCATTATGGTCTTTTCCATACCCCATGACTTAATTTCATTTTTTGGTAATTAATTGGGGTCTAAACTGATAGGATTCAGTTTACGCTTTTACTATATTTAGTTAGAGTTTTAGAGAAGAGAAAAAGAAAAGGAGAAGGAGCAAGAATCGCCAAGATCTTCAAGAATCGCTTGTGAATTTCGTCAAGGGGTGAACCCTACGAGGTATGTGAGTTCACATAGCGTTAGGTTCGTTCACTCATGCGCCAAACATGTTTATTTCAGTATGATTTTCGTCCTAAAAGATTAAGACTTTGATGTTCTTGAGTTATATTCTTGAATTGCTTTCGTTCTTGAATTTGGGATGAGATTGAGGAGTTCTTGAGAGTTTAAGGTCGATTTTAGAGTTGTATTTGATTAGATCCTTGTGTACACATGTTGGGTATCTGAATCTAAAGAGAATTTGGGAAAAGGAACTTAGGCGAATTGGGGCTGGAAAACGAAGAAGAAAAAAGTCAGGCAAATCTGCGGACCTGTTCCTAAGGATTGACAAAGTTGTCTTCGCGTCGCGAAGTGGTCACGGACTGTTCTACCTCAAAATTTATTTCGCGACCAAATAATTAAATGCATCTTCGCGTCACGGACTTACTTCCAGACAATAATTTTTTTTTATCTTTTCTCATGTTTAACTATCTAAAAACACTTCTAAACATCATGAGATCTTTCCTATCACAAATCACAATCCTTGAATCCATAATTCAATTCAAGGAAAGTTAAGAATTAAGTCAAGAGAAGTTATGTCACGCCCCGAGCCTACACCTTGGGCGGGACTGGCACTTGAGAACCATTGTTGGCCCCAAGCGAACCTTGGCCTGGCTACTTACTCAGCGGAAGACTTAACTCATGAAGAAAAATACTTTTAAAAGTAAATTGAACTACTCAATAAACACTTAGAATGTATCAAGATAACATTCACTGGCCAAAAATGGCAACTCAAGTCTCAACCATTAAAATAGGAGATAGAAACTCAAGAAAAAATATATGACTGTCTATGAAGCCTCTAAACAACCGAGATGGATGTCGGGACAAGACCCACGATATCCTAATGAACTATTAATAATACTGAAAGCAATGAAAGGGATCCTCTGGAAAGCAAAGAGGCTCACCACAGACTCTGAGTGCTCAACTGGATCAATGATGCGTTGGAAGCTGATCCTGGTTACCTACGTCTGCATCATAAGAAGATGCAAGCCAAATGACATCAGTACATTAAATGTATGAGTATGTGATGGGAATTCTAAAACAAGACATAAGCTTGAAAGGAACTGAAGAACTTACCTGGTTCAACTCAATTCAACTTAAATGAACTCATTTCAATATAAAACAGTTTAAAACAGGTGCAATATAAAGAAAAGCTGTTTAAGACATAGATATCAGCTCTATGTATTTTGGTAATACAATAATACTCTGTATGTATGCAAAGATACAAATATAACTCTGAAATGTATGTAAAAATATAATTAAACTGTGTATATAAGAATATAATTACTTCTGTGAGAGTTTCTCTAACCGACAACTATTACTTAAGATATATTGTGATGATACAATGTTTTGCCTCACGTTGCTAGGGCCGTCCTATACCTTGCCAAGGGTATAAAACCTGACTAGTAAGTGGATCCACTAGTCTATGCTAAAAAACACTAAAGGAATCATAAAAAAAGTAGGGGTGTACATAGGTCAGTTTGGTTTGTTTTTTCATTAAAAAAATCTAAATCAATTATGTCGGTTTTTTCGGTTTCGACTTTAGTCTGGTTTTTTGGTTTTTTTTAATTTTTTACAACTATACGGTGTTTGAAAAAGAGATCAAATATATTTTCACTTACCTGTGTGATTAGCTAAACTTAAAAAATGCTAAATGAATAGAAATTTTTGAAAAGACCCTAATATTCACATGAGTACAAAAAGTATTTTTTGAAATATCAACGCTCATTATGTTCATTAATAAGATTAAAGGCTACATGCAAACGGAATACAAAATGAAATATTTACAAAGTAAATTTCTAACTTTGAATTTGAAAACTATAACAATGTAATTGTAACTTCGGAACTTAATACAAAATAAAATATTTACAAATTTTACAAACCCAAATTGGAAATAAAATATATAAACATTGAAAACTATAGACTGATTAAAAATATATTAGCAAAGTAGATTATAAATAATATTTTTTATCGATAAATAAAATAAAATTATATATATATATGATATTTACAAATTTTCCAAGCTCAAAATTGAAATAAAATATATAAACATTGAAAACTATAAAGTAACTAAAAATATATTAACAAAGTAGATTATAAATAATATTTTTTATCTATAAATAAAATTATATTATATATATATATATTATGTCGATTTGGTTTGGGTTCGTTTTGACTTTTTTTTCTTTTAATGCCAAACCAAACCAAGAGTGGTCGGTTTTTTTTTCAACTGCCAAACCAACCAAACCAAACCAATTTTTTTTTATTTGATTTGGTTCGTCGATTCGGTTTGACTTTACAGTTTGGCTTGTACACCCCTACTAAAAAGTATGACCCTTTTCTGCCCATGATGACTACATGGTTTATGAGGGCTGTGAGTAGTCTGAACTCTCCCCCATATCGGTGTTCAATACTACTCCCAAAATATGATACTAGCTCTTATGTTTAAAAACATACTTCTTTCTGTGATTTGAGATAATTGCTTAAAACTTAGCTCAAAGGTTATCTTGGAAATCAAAGTTTCTCTTCTTGCTTAATTGTGAGAGCATTTACTCTTTTCTGAAAACTAACTCAAAGGCTCTTTGGAAATCTCAGTTTCCTTTCTTATTTAAATGTGAAAATATTTTAAACTCCTTGGGAATACATAGTCCCGATATACTCTTTTGAAGAAATGAACTTCAAATCTTTTACTCTTTACTCAACTCAAAACTCAAGTCTTAAAACAAAGTTAAATCATTTGTAAAAGACTTTTGGAAGACTCTCTTAACTTCTCTTGACCTGGCTCTTAACTTCTCTTGACTTGACTCTTAACTGATCCTTGAATTGAATTATGGATTCAAGGATTGAGATTTGTGATAGGAAAGATCTCATGATGTTTAGGAGTGTTTATAGATAGTTAAACATGAGAAAAGATCAAGAAATCACTGTATGGAAGAAAGTTCGCGACGCGGAGATGCATTTAATTATTTGGTCGCAAAATAAATTTTGAGGCAGAACGGTCTGTGACCATTCCGCAATGCTGAGAAAAATTGTCAATTCTGAGGAGCAGGTCCGCGACGCGGACCTGGTACCCAGATTTGCCCGACTTGTTCCTTCTTCATTTTTTAACCCCAATTTGCCTAAATTCGGTTCTTTTTATCAAATTCCCTTTAGATTCATATACTCACTATGTATACACAAGAATCTAACTCAAACAACTCAAGGAAACAACATTTTAACCTCAAGGAACTCCTCAATCTCAACCTAACTCAAGAACGAAGGCCAATATCAAGATTCATCAACTTTAAACTTTCTAGAACGAACTTCGCTGAAATAAGAGTGATTAGCGCGTGGGTGGACAAATCCAATGCTATGAAAGACTCCCATACCTCGTATGGATCACCCCTTGACGAAATCCACGACCCTAGATTCGAGAATTTGACGATTCTTGCTTCTTCTCCTCCTTTCTCTTCTTCATTTCTCTTCTCTAATACTCTAACTCAATATTGTAAAAGCGTAAACTAAATCCTATCAGTTTAGACCCCAATTAATTTCCAAAAATGAAATTTAAGTCATGGGGTATGGAAAAGACCATAATGCCCTTCAAAAATTTGGATTAGACTTTCCTTATTTGAACAACCCAACTTCCAATGACCATATCTCACTCATACGAATTCGGAATCACGCAAACTTGGCGACGTTGGAAATATAATTCCAAGATATTTGCTTCGGTATCTGTAAGAACAGCTAACTCATCTTGAGCTAGGATTTATGGTCATTTGAAGTTGACCAAAAACTCAAACTTAACATAACTTAACAAATTTCCAGATTTTTCATTCTTTCCAAAAACAACTCTTTCTAATTCTAGCTCTTTATAGTTTTTTAAAAAATCGAGGTGTTACAATATCTCCCCATTGAGAATATTCTTCATCGAATGATATTACTCTTACTAGGTTAAGGGTGTAACATCTAACATTCAGCTCAAACATCCAACAAGGAATGCAAAAACAACATGCCAACTTATAAATAAATACAAAGAAAAGGATTAGTACCTTGATCTGGAATTTCTCCAATTTCAAACAGATGTGGATATCTTTTCTTCATATCCTCATCAGCTTCCCAAGTAGCTTCCTCAACAAACTGGTTCCTCCAAAGAACTTGACTGATGCTACTTCCTTAGTCCTCAACTTGCAAACTTGACGATCTAGAATCTGAATCGGAATCTCCTCATAAGATAAGCTATCCTTGGTACCAATATCTTCAGTTGGTATGATAAGTGAAGAATCTCTCTTGCACTTCTTCAACATGGAAATGTGAAAATACCGGATGAACCGCTGTTAAATCTTGTGGTAGATCTAACTCATAAGCTACCTTTCCAACCCTTTTTTATATCCGGTCAGGACTAATATATCGGGGGCTAAGTTTTCCTTTCTTACCAAAGCTCATAACACCCTTCCTGGGTGAAACTTTCAAGTACACCCAATCATCTACTTTAAACTCTAACTCTATTTTTCTAACATCAGTGTAGGATTTTTGACGACTCTGTGCCATTTTCCACCTCTCTTGAATCACTTTCACCTTCTCCATAGTTTGATGAACTAAATCTGGTCCTATCAACCCTGCTTCACCAACTTTAAACCATCCAAAATGAGATATGTATCTTCTCCCATAAAGAGCTTCATAAGGTGTAATTTGGATGCTAGAGTGGTAACTATTGTTGTAAGTAAACTCAATAAGAGGTACCTGATCATCATAATTACCTTTGAAATCAATCACACAAGCCCTCAACATATCCTCTAAGGTCTGAATAGTGCGATCTGCTTTCCCATCTGTCTGAGCATGAAAGGCAGTACTTAAGTTTACCTTTGAACCTAAGTCTTTTTGGAATGACTTCCAAAACTGTGCAGTAAGTTGAACACATCTGTCTGAAATAACGGAGATCGGAACCCCATAAAGTTTTACCACCTCTTGAATATACAACTTAGCGTAATCTTCTATTGAATGGGTAGTCTTTACCGGTAAAAAGTATGATGATTTTGTCATTCTATCGACAATCACCCAAATGGAATCGTGCTGCCTGCGAGACCTTGGTAAACCTGTGATGAAGTCCATGTTGATCATCTCCCATTTCCATTCTGGAAGTTTTATATTCTGAGCCATACCGCATGGCCTTTGGTGTTGTACTTTTACTTGTTGGCAATTTGGACACTTGGCAACAAACTTTGCAACGCCCTTCTTCATACTACTCCACCAATAAACTTTTCTCTAATTGCGATACATCTTTATGAAACCCAGATGAATGAAATATCTTAAGCTATGAGCTTTTTCCATGATCCTTTCTTGGAGTTCATCCACCATTGGTACACACAACCTACCTTGATACCTCAACACACCAACTCCCCCTTGTTCAAAAGACAATATTTTTTGCTTATGAACATTTGCCTTCAATTCAATCAAAATAGGATCTTGGTCTTGCTTCTCTTTTACTTCTGACACTAATGATGATTCAGCCCCATTCATCACCACCACTCCTTCTTTTGTGGAATCCATTAGTTGGACTCCCAAGCGTACAAGTCTATGCACATCTTTTGCTAACTCTCTTTTATCTTCCTCAAAATGGGTGGTACTATCCATAGACAACCTGTTCAAGGCATCAGCAACAACATTAGCCTTACCTGGGTGATAAAGAATACTCATGTCATAATCCTTGAGTAATTCCAACCACCTCCTTTGTTTGAGATTAAGCTCTTTCTGAGTAAACACATATTGAAGGCTCTTGTGATCAGTGAACACATCCACATGAACATCATAAAGATAATGACGCCATATTTTCAAAGCAAAAACTACAGCAGCCAACTCTAGATAATGGGTTGGGTCGTTCGTCTGATAAACTTTCAACTGTCTAGAGGCATAAGTTATATCCTTGCCATTCTGCATTAACACACAACCCAAACCAACTCTAGACGCATCACAATATACAACAAAACCTTGCGTACCTTCTGGTAAGGTCAATACTGGGCAGTAGTCAACCTCTTTTTAATTCCTGAAAGCTTTTATCACAACCTTCAGACCATTGAAATTTCATTGTCTTCTGAGGTAACTTGGTCAAAGGGGATGAAATAGATGAGAACCTCTATACAAACCTTCTATAATAGCCAGCCAAACCCAAGAAAATCCTAATATCAGTTGGCGATGTGGGTCTAGGCCAATTCTGCATTGCCTCAATTTTCTGAGTATCAACTCTAATTCATCACCGGAAACAATATGGCCTAAGAATGCCACAGGCTCAAGCCAAAATTCACATTTAGAGAACTTCGCATATTACTTCTTATCCTTTAAAGTTTGGAGAACCACTATGAGATGACTAGCATGATCTTTCTCATTCCTCGAATAGATTAGAATGTCATTAATAAATACGATAACAAACATATCTAAATAAGGCTTGAATACTCTATTCATTAGGTCCATGAATGTTGCAGGTGCATTAGTTAAACCGAACGACATGACCATAAACTCATAATGACCATAACGGGTCCTGAATGTTGTCTTAAGAATAACATATTCCCCTACTCTTAACTGATGGTAGCTAGATATGAGTTCTATCTTATAGAAACATGTAGCACCCTGAAGTTGATCGAAAAGATCATCAATTCTTGGAAGAGGATATTTATTCTTGATGGTAATCTTTTTCAACTGGCGGTAATCTATACACCTCCTAAAGGAACCATCTTTCTTTCTCACAAATAAGACCAGAGCGCCCCAAGGTGAGACACTTGGTCGAATAAAGCTCTTATAACAGAGATCTTTCAACTGTTCTTTAAGCTATTTCAACTCTACTGGTGTCATTCTATATGGTGGAATAAATATATGACAAGTATCTGGAAGAATGTCTATATCAAAGTCTATTTCTCTCTCAGGACGGACTCCAGGAAGATCATCTGGAAAGACTTCTGGAAACTCTTTTACTACTGGAACTGACAGAATATGAGGTATCTCAACACTAGAGTCATTAACTCGGACCAGGTGATAGACACACCCCCTAGAAACTAACTTCATTGCCTTAAGGTACGAAATGAAACGACCCTTAGGTACTGCTGAACTACTTTTCCACTCTAAGACTGGCTCATTTGGAAACTGAAACTTGACAACTCGAGTTTTACAATCAACTGATGCATAACAGGCATAAAGTCAGTCCATACCAAGAATAACATCAAAATCTATCACGTCTAACTCAAGTAAATCAGCCATGGTGCTCTTGTGATTGATGAAAATGAGACAATCACGATAGACTTTCTCTGCTAGAATATACTCACCAACAGGTGTAGAAACACTGAAGGCCTCACTAAGTTGCTCAAGAAGAACATTAAAATTCATCGCAACATACAGAGTTTCAAAGGATAAACTCGCTCCTGGATCTAGCAAAGCATAACCATGAAAGTTAAAGACTTGGATCATACTAGTGACAACATCTGGCGAGTCCTCTTGCTCTTGGAGACTAGTGATAGCATACAAACGGTTTCATTCTCCGTTTGCCTCAAAAGCAGCTCTTCTAGATGCGGCCTTGTCTGATGGAGCAACTGATGAAGATTGGGTTCTATTTCCCTGATTCCCATTACCTTGGCGGTTCTTAGGGCACTCTTTCTTGAAGTGACCCTCTTTTCCACACTTGAAACAACCTGTGGAGCTATCGCGACACTTACCTGGGTGGGTTCTACCACACTTAGCACATGCAGGAGCCTAGTTACCTCCTTGTGCTACACTACCCTGAGATTGGGCAGGTCTAGCCCTGAAGTGTTGTGAATTCTGACTATTGTACTAACATTTTCTCCTTGTTGCTGGTGCACTAACAGATGATGGAGCAGGTCCCTTCTGCTTATTTTGGAAAGAAGACCGATTCGCCTTACTCTTTTGCTACCCGGATTCATTCACTGATGTCTTAACTCTCTTGTTTTTAAACTTTTCCCTATCCCTTAGCCTATCCTCCACAACTTGTTGCACATGGATCATCAGTCTTGCTATGCCCATGTCACCTATTGGCATGACTGCCTTACTTTTCTTATTTGACATACGAGGCAACCCAATAGCGAATAAACTCATCATGCTCCTCATGTCGACAACCATCTATTTTCTTCTCTTAGCTAATGGGAAAGAAACTCCCTATGGAAGCACTCTAAAAAACAGTCCAACTCCCAATCGGTTACGCGTCATAAAGAAAGTGAAGGAAATTCCTAAATGTCGCAGCCTCTTAATTATAAATGTGGCGCTCTTCACACAGATAAATAGGAATTTACAGACACGACTTCATAGACTTCCTAGGACTTTTGAACTCTGTGCTCTGATACCAAGTTTGTCACACCCCGAGCCTATATTCTTGGCAGAACTGGCACTCGAGAACCATTTAAGGCCCCAAGCAAACCCTTGGCCTGGCTACTTACTCAGTGGAAGACTTAACTCATGAACAAAAATACTTTTTAAAGTAAACTGAACTGCTCAATAAACACTTAGAATGTATCAAGATAACATTCACTGGCCAAAAATGGTAACTCAAGTCTCAACCATTAAAACAAGAGATAGAAACTCAAGAACAAACATCTGACTGTCTATTAAGCCTCTAAACAACTGAGATGGATGTCGGAACAAGACCCACGACATCTTAATGAACTAATAATAATATTGAAAGCAATGAAAGGGATCCTCTGGAAAGCAAGGAGGCTCACCACAGACTCTGAGTTCTCAACTGGATCAACGATGCACTGGATGCTAATCATGGTTACCTGTGTCTGCATCATAAGAAGATGCAGGCCAAATAGCATTAGTACATTGAACGTACGAGTATGTGAGGGGAATTCTAAAACAAGACATAATTTTGAAAGAAACTGAAGAACTTACCTGGTTCAACTCAACTCAACTTAAATGAACTCATTTCAATATAAAACAGTTTAAAACAGGTGCAATATAAAGAAAAGTTATTTAAAACATGGATGTCAACTCTATGTATTTTGGAAATACAATAATACTTTGTATGTATGCAATAATATAGATATAACTCTGAAATGTATGTAAAAATACAATTAAACTGTGTATATAAGAATACAATTATTTCTGTGGGAGTTTCTCTAACTGACAACCATCATTTAAGAGCTATTGTGATGATACAACATTTTATCTCACACTACCAGGGCCGTCCTATACCTTGCCGAGGGTATAGAACATGACTACTAAGCTTATCCACTAGTCTATGCTAAAAAGCACTAAATGAATCATCTAAAAAGTATCACCCATGCTGGCTACATGGTTTATGGGGGCTTTGAGTTGTCTGAACTCTCCCTCATATCGGTTCTCAATACTACTACCAAAATGATACTAGCTCTTATGTTTAAAAACATACTTCTTTCTGTGATTTGAGATAATTGCTCAAAACTTAGCTCATAGGCTATCTTGGAAATCAAAGTTTCCCCTCTTGCTTAATTGTGAAAGTATTTACTCTTTTCTGAAAACTAGCTCAAAGGTTCTTTGGAAATATCAGTTTCCTTTCTTATTTAAATGTGACAACATTTTAAACTTATTGGGAATACATAGTCCCAATATACTCTTTTGAAGAAATGAACTTCAAATCTTTTACTTTTTACTCAACTCAAAACTCAAGTCTTAAAACAAAATTAAATCATTTGTAAAAGACTATTGAAAGACTATGCACTTCTCTTGACTTGACTCCTAACTTCTTTTGACTTGACTCTTAACTGATCCTTGAATTGAATTATGGATTCAAAGATTGAGATTTGTGATAGGAAATATCTCATGATGTTTAAGGGTGTTTTTAGATAGTTAAACATGAAGATCAAGAAATCACTGTATGGAAGCAAGTCCGCGACGCGGAGATGCATTTAATTATTTAGTCGCGAAATAAATATTGAGGCAGACCGGTCCGTGACCATTTGGCAACGCGGAGAAAAATTGTCAATTCTGATGAACAGGTCCGCGACGCGGACCTGGTACCCCGAGTTGCCCGACTTGTTCCTTCTTCATTTTCTAACTCCAATTCTACTAAACTCGGTTCTTTTTCTCAAATTCCCTTTAGATTCAGATACTCAATATGTATACACAAGAATCTAACTCAAACAACTCAAGGAAACAACATTTTAACCTCAAGGAACTCCTCAATATCAACTTAACTCAAGAACGAAGGCCAATATCAAGATTCATCAACTTTAAACTTTCTAGAATGAATTTTGCTGAAATAAACGTGATTGGCGCGTGGGTGAAAGAACCCAACGCTATGAAAGACTCACATACCTCGTAAGGATCACCCCTTGACAAAATCCACGACCCTAGCTTCGAGAATTTGACGATTCTTGCTTCTTCTCCTTCTTCTATTCTTTTCTCTAAAACCCTAACTCAATAATGTAAAAGCGTAAACTCAATCCTATCAGTTTAGACCCCAATTAATTACCAAAAATGAAATTAAGTCATGGGGTATGGAAAAGACCATAATGCCCTTCAAAAATCTGGATTAGACTTTCCTTGACAGCCCAACTTCCAATGGTCATATATCACTCATACTAACTCGGAATCGCACAAACTCGGCGGCATTGGAAAGATAATTCCAAGATATTTCCTACGGTATCTGGAAGCACACTTAAATCATCTTGAGTTAGGAGTTATGGTCGTTTGAAGTTGACCAAAAGCCCAAACTAAACATAACTTAACAAATTTCCAGATTTTTCATTCTCTCCAAAAACAACTCTTTCTAATTCTAGCTCTTTCTAGTTCTTTCAAAAAGCGAGGTGTTACAAGTTAAGAGCCTAGTCAAGAGAAGTTTATAGAGTCTTTCAAAAGGCTTTTACAAAAATTTTAACTTTGTTTTAAGACTTGAGTTTTGAGTTGAGTAAAGAGTAAAGTTTGAAGTTCATTTATTCAAAAGAGTATATTGGGACTATGTATTCCCAAAGAGTAAAATGTTTTCATATTTAAAGAAGAAGGGAAACCTTGATTTCCAAAAGAGCCTTTGAGCTAGTTTTCAGTTAAAGAGTAAATGTTTTCACATTTAAAAAAGAAAGGAAATCTTGATTTCCAAAATACCCTTTGAGCTAGTTTTCAGTTAAAGAGTAAATGTTTTCCCATTTGAGCAAGAAAGGAAACATCGATTTCAAGAGATCTTTTAAGCTAAGTTTTGAGTAATTATCTCAAACCAAAGAAAGAAGTTATGTTTTTAAACATATGAGCTAAGTATTTTGGGAGTAGTATTGAGCACCGATATAGGGTCGACTTTGAGTTCAAATAATTCACGTCTCCATAAACCATGTAGCCATCATGGGTAGTAAATGATCATACTTTTTAGATGACTCCTTAAGTGCTTTTTAGCATAGACTAGTGGATCCACTTAGTTAAGGCGTTCTATATGATGACAAAGTATATGACAGTTCTGGCAGCGTGGGCAAGACGTTGTATCACCACTTAGGCTCATAGTGGTGGTTGTCGGTTAGAGAAACTCCCACAGAAACTATATTACTTTATTATATGAGTAAAGTTGAGTTTGTTATCGCATTTTATTTAACGAACTAAGTTGTTTTCTACTGTTTTAAAGGCGTTCTATATATTGCATGTGTTTTATTGCTTTATATTGAGTTAAGTGGTTCATGAGTTGAGTAAAGTCAAGGTAAATGTTTCTTTCAGTTCCTTTCAAGCTTATGTCTTATTTTAGATTTTCCCTCGCATACTCGTACATTCAATGTACTGATGCCATTTGGCCTGCATCTTTTAATGATGCAGACAAAGGTAACCAGGATCAGCATCCAATGCATCGTTGATTCTAGTTGAACTCTAGAGTTTGTTGGTGAGCCTCCTTGCTTTCGGAGGATCCCTTTTTATTTCTTTTCAGTATTTAGTTCATTAGGATGTCGTGGGTCCTGTCCCGACATCCATCTCAGTTATTAGAGGCTTCATAGATAGACAATCAATTAGTTCATTTGTCTTTACTTTGTTATTGGCTTATGTTCAGATTTGAGTTGCCACTTTGGCTAAGTTAAATGTTTATTTTCTGAAACATTATGAGTTTAGTTTGAGACAGTTGATTATCTTGCATTTGAGTTCTTTTCTTAATGCTTAAAGTCTTCCGCTGAGTAAGTAAGTCATACCAAGGGTTCGCTTTGGGCCAACAATGGTTCTCGAGTGTCAGTCCCACCCAGGGTGTAGGCTCGGGGCGTGACAATAAATCACAATAACTAACGACTATTAAAAAAATTGGTCCACTCTAAAATTTCACATGTGCCATATACATCACAATAATAAAAAACTTAAAATATTTAAGTAAAGATATTAAAAATTGATTAGCTCTCAGAATATCGCATGTACCACAAATATTATTTAAAAAGTACGTTAAACAAATAAAGTAATATATATTGGAGCCGGACTTGCCCGGGTTTTTGTATCTAATATATATGACAATCTTTTAGAGGTATTCTTTTCTTTTTACTACCGCAATAATATGTATGGTATGATTCAATTATATTAATCTCATTGAGGTATAATATTATATATGGGTAGGGAAAACATTGTATACAAGACGCTCTCCTTATATTTCACTTATTCCCGGCATAGTGCTTAGCTTCCGGTTCTTCAGAAGAATAAGCCTAAGGGTTTCATGTCTTGTTTAGAACTGGACAACTTTTAGGTTATTACGCCTCTTGGGACCACAATAAATAAGGGGAAGTCGATTGTTGACACCGGTGACCATACTTTCGTAAAAGCACCATTGGGTGGTGGTTCCTCTCCTTCCTCTTGAACCTCGAACAAAAAATCGATCTCGCCATCAGCTCAAGAGGATCCTATCCTAAAGGAGAAGGAGGAGAAGGAGGAGTAGGAGGACTACACTGATTGAATTTGAAGATCGAGGAACATAGTGTCCGACAATTATGCCAGCATCGGGATTTATACTTTTTTGTCTACTTCCATCTGTAATACTTGGCAGAATTTTACGACTAGAAAATAAGATAAAAAAAAAGACTAGAAATCCTTTTATTTCAAATTGGAGTAGTGACTACACTGATTATAGGTCATGTAATTTATTTTCAAAGGTACATAGATATATTTCACACATAGTATAATTCAACATCATAGTATAATTATAATGGTATTTAGGCATAATATTATGCATACTTGGTATAATTATTATTTTTAAATATCTATGCATATTGATTTAACTTTTTGTGACCTTTTTAATGAAAAATATTTTTCAATTAAAAAAAATACCATTTGTATTTATGGTATAAATATATTTTTATGAAACTACCGTCTATATATATGATATAAATATATTTGTGAATGTTTTTTGAATAATGAGATATACGGACATAAATAATATGTTAATATCCAAATTTAAAAATTCCAACTAAGAGAATGAAATTAGGAAATATTACATGTACAAAGAAAATAGAAAAAAAAAAGACATTAAAAAGGAAAGGAGGAAAAAATAAATTAAAAGATAAATATTCTGTCCAAAAAAATAGAAGGATTGGGATTGATTAATGGGATCCAACAAAATTTTAGGGTTTTTTAATTGAAAGTTAATATTTACTCGCCATAAAATAATAACTAGCTTATAATACCGCTATTATTATGCCAATATTTTTGAAATACTGCCAATTAATGTCAATGTTAAGTATTTTTTAGACGATTTTATTTTATTTTTGGTTACTGATCCTCATATGCTGTAATTCAGCCAAAAACAAAAATTTAGTAAAAATTAATTGTCTCGGCTTAAAAAAATAAGATGTATTCTACTAGCGACGTAAAAAAACCCAATACCCAACCATTATTAACACTCTTTTTAATTTTAAGAAAGTACTACTCAAAAAATATCTTTAACGACAATTAATTAACGATAATAACTTAATTTCTGCTAAATATGTATTTTTAGAGCAATTAACACTCTTTGTAAATGTCCTTAAAGACTATATTGACATTGGATCTTATGACAATTAGCTTATGTCGATAAGATTTTACCACTCTTTATTAATATGTATATTTATTACCGCTAAAAATTATTTTTGCAAAGACATGGAAAATCGTCTAATTATGGTTTCGTCAGTTTATTCCTTGATTCTTTGAACATTATGGAGGGGGGGGGGGGATCTAGCTAATTATGATATCACATTTATTATATTACCTATCAAAATCCTATATATATATTGCAACCATGCCATAACAAATTACTCAGAATCAAAAGCATAGTCAATTATGACAAAAAATTTAGTGTTTCTCCTAGTAATAATTGCATATTTGTCAGTCTTCAACTTAGCAAATGCTGGAAATTATCTTGGTGATTTGCAGTGCACATTTAATGTTAGGAATTTGAAATGCCTCAAAGATGATGATTGTCTTGATAAATGCCTTGAGCTATATGATAAAAAATTAAATGCTGCTTCTTGTATTGGAGATCCAGGAAATACTGACCATGAGCCTAATTGTGTTTGTGGATACAGATGTCATAGAAAGAAGTTTATTTGATTGATATTTATATGTCCATGGAATAATGCTTCTAAATCAGATTGATTTGAAGTTGAAGGTTTGTTCGTATATGTCGTTTAGATATTCAAGTTATATTGTTTTCTCATAAACATGTAACCTTACAAGTTGTGATAGCTATACAATTTTCTCCAATTTTTATATATACTCTTACATAGTGAGAAAAATGATATTTTTAAATAAGATATATGAATATTCTCAGGTGTTGCGTTGATAAATCATATATTTTTATGTTTCTTTTATAAATAGATACTTGTGATTACAAACTTTCAAATATATAAAATTTTGTAAAGATCCATTAGTTAATAATAGTAGTAACTAGTTGTTCTTTAATTCTTTCACATGGTATGAATTAACTATCTCTTCAAGCCGACCATGAAGTCATTTAATCCTGAGATATATTTATTAATTAAACTATATTTCATGTTCTTAATAGTATATTGTTTTCATAATACTTCAATATATGTCACCAATTAGTCATTTCTACCACATGGATTAGTATTTAATTAGGAAGAAACTAATGACTTCATATAGAGATTTCACTATCTCCATAATCCATATCAACAATAAGATTAATTAACAATATTCAATGAGAGTAGTTGTTGAAAATAGACCGTTTCAATTATTTAACATTAATGTAATACGAACCAATATTAATTATTAATACGTGACCCTTTGACTCCTTCCTGGTTTGTTCAAGATTTAACCAAGGTAATTAAGCTTAACATAGGTACTTAAAGAGTATGAACAACCTAACACAATGGAAATAAGTTATCTCGCAATTTGATCTCGACCAGGGATAAACTTATTATAAAATTACTTAATTCATTATTCCTCGTATCAATCGAGTCGTTAGTAAAAAAAAATTTAAAAAAAGAAGCTATAATAGACTTTGTGAAGTCGTAAACGAAAATGATATAAAAATTAAA
>JAJOOS010024125.1:0-11544 GCA_029582725.1 Solanum chiquidenum
AATTGAATAACACAACCCAACAAACAAAAACAATAATATACTAACAATCAATCAATTATAATCACTAGAATTGAAAAAAAAAACTAAAATTTAACCCAACTACGTTCAGCGACGGCGACCGGCGACGGGGAAGGGCGGCAGGCGACGGGGAAGGGGAGCTCTGGGAGAGGACGACGACCGGCGACGGGAAGTGCGGCGACGGCGACGGCGACGGGAGGGAGATTGATATATATATAGAGAGAGAAGGGAGAGAATAAGAGTGAAGAGAGAGAGTAAAATAAGAAAATGACAATATGTCTTTTAGATATTTAATAAAACGCGACAGACAACGTCTCTAAGTCCGTCGCTTTTTTAAATATAGTTGACCAATATTTTGACCAAAAAGCGACGGACTAAGAGACACTGTCCGTCGCTTTTTAAAAATAGTTGACTAGATATTTTGACCAAAAAGCGACGGACTAAGAGATGCCGTCCATCGCTTTTTTTAAAACTAATTAATAAAATAAAATAAATTAAAAACGACGGACAGCATGGTTTTTTTTTAATTTATATATAATTATTTTTAATAAAAAGCGACGGACGACATCTCTATATATATTAAATAAATAATTATTAATTATATATATATTTAGCGCAAAAATCCGCGAAAAAAGCGACGGACTAAGAGATGCCGTCCATCGCTTTTTGTAAAATAATTTAAAAAATAATTATTTTTATTAAAAAGCGACGGACAGTGTGGCAAAAGGCGTCGCTTTTTGGAGCGACGCCGTCCGTTGCTTTTTGGAGCGACGCCATCCGTCGCTTTTCTGTTCGTCGTTTTTAAGCTGTTTTTTAGTAGTGAAGCGAAAACTCTACACACTAAATCATCTACTATGTAAGTAAACAGACACCATAAACGAATATATGATCTATTAAAACTGAGCAAATATTTATTCTATAATAAATATTATATCTTAACATATGATTAATAGTATGTATATATATCCCAACACTTGAGCCGTTCATAGTATTACTGAATAACCATAACAAGTCAAGATGGATAGATGAAGCTTCCCATCTTTACAAACTTTTACCAAACAAAGCTATAAATTACTTTCCAACCATCTTAAAACATATATGAAGACTATGGACAACTATATGAGCTAATATTTCATTGACCACGATTTTATACATCTTCTCTATAAGAGTTAATCTCACGCTCAACAATCACTTTACTTTTATTTTTAACTCAAAAATCACTCATCTATCAAAAAAAATATCAAATAGTCCTTCATTAATTCACCTTTGATTTTTAACTCAAAAGTCATTTAACTATAAAATCCTTTCTTAGAAACTCATTCCACTTTGATTTTTAACTAAAAAATCACCCAACTTATGAAATCTTTTCTCAGAAACTAATTAGAAAGTCACTCAATTTTGATTTTTAACTCAAAAGTCACTCAACTATCAGATATTTTTCTCAAAAAGTTGCTATGACCAAAAATTGAATGACTTTCTCATAAAAAGAATCTATATTTAATTAATTTATTTAAAAAAAAAAAAAACACTGAAGCAGATACAAACTGATTTGACTGAATGTTGGACGACATGTGGTGATAATCTAAAGCAGAGAATTGAGTGGATATTTCAAAAACTTAACCAAAAAAAAGAGAGATTACATCAGTATAGTTATCATAAAACCGAGTATTCTTAGAAAGAAACTACTAGCTAATCAATTTAAATTAACATGAAATGTCAATTACATGTTGTAGTTTCTGCTATATTTAAGAATATATATTAATTTAATTTATCATGGGAAATTACATATACAAATTTATATTTATAAGAACTAAAGTATATCGATCAACAGAGCTTCACCAGATTTAGTCACCTAATTAAATTAAAAAGAAACGTTTAGGAGCAGATTTTCTCTCCTAGATAAAGTTAAATCTCTAAGCAAAATTTTCATAAATCCGTCTTTTAAAAGAAAAATTAAGATACATACATATATAATTATATATATTATATGCATATACCCACACTATTTAATTAGTTTACGTATGGCATAGAAAACAAAAGATTGGAATAAACAATTATTTGTATGTCCTTTGATTTTAACTATTTCAGATTGTAAATTCTTATCTTTGTAATTTATTTTTCAAAAATCTTATAATTGTATGTTAGAATATACCGTCAAAATAAGAAAAATTGACACTTGAAATCGAAACTATATGATATATGAGATGGAGGGACTGCCAAAACATATGATAGAACACATGCAAAGACAGTGAGGGTCATTTGATAGGGAGAATCACGAGAAATAGTCAATATATTAGATATTATTTGGTATTATATTTGGGCCAATATATAACTAGTTCATGTATTAAATACGGGGTCGTTTGGTAGAGTGTATTAGCAAAAAATAATGCATGCATTAATTATATGTATTAGTAATTCCTTGTTTGGTGCATTTTTTCATGCTATGTATAACACTCTATTGTGTATTGAGGAGTGTATTACTAATACTATAGATTTCTAAGTATTAGTAATGCAAAGGATTTAATACATGAATTAATATGGTTAAAGACTCAATTAGTCCTCAAAAGTACTTTTACATCTTTTTCACCATAATTGTGAAGGATACTTTTTGTAAATTAATATTTTTATACAATGCATATTATTTTTAATACACCAAACCAAACAATGCATAAGAAAAAATATATGCATAACTAATACAAGTATAATTAATGCTAATATTACTAATACATAGAATTTTTAATACCATCAGAATATTCTATGTAAAGATAGAAATATCTTTCAAATCTTTTTAGTCATTTGGTTTATTTTCTTAATTTTATGTTATTTATTTATGCTAATAAATTTATTTAAATAAATTAGCTTGCAGATTTTATTATTTAGAGAGAATTGTTTATTGCTAAGTAAATCAAATATAAATTAATATAATATTTAAAATATGAGTCAACTACCTACATCCGGAACTAGAACTACACTCACATCACACAAAAGAAATCCAGAAATTAGTCTCCACAGATGTTATTAAAGATATGGGTTGAAAATCTAATATGTAGTATTTGCATCGATAAGTACTATTTAAAAGACTTACACGTCCACAGCAAAACCGCAACTTGTGTTATTGGTCGTCCGTAATCCGATAGATGTTTTCTTGGTAAATCCTAACCCGTGTATTAATATGGGAAAAACATATTTTTCCAACACTGATAATGGAGCACAAGCTAATGAAACAACGGGCTAATTTACACTTGTTACAAGTGAACCCGATTCAATAACCGTATCCACCCTAATACAACAACGAAAACTATCTGAATCGTTCTGATTTGACTATATGAATCCTCGCTAATCAAATTTCAAGATGCATAGAAATTAAGAAAATAAATAGAAATGTGATAACAGATAGAGAAGTGAGCACGCATAAGTTCAAGCACGAATCGGACAGAAAACACTATATGTGCTCACTCTGTTCTGTCACCATATATTTACCTTCAAATCTACAGGCGCCGGCAGATTGATGAGAATTAGAAGAAAACCTTAGATTTGAAAGGTGATAGATAGATAGATACTGTTTCATTAGAAAAATGAATCAAAGCAGCTTTTGATTTATGATTCGATAGATGTGTGTTATTAAAAAAAGTTGAGACTGTCGAGGCCCTAATATAGGGGTAAGACACTTTCATCACGTAAGCTCTTCTCTTTATGGTATTTTTAATAATTTAAGTTAATTTTTGAGATATTTTTCATTTTTTAAATTAACTTAATTGTTCAGTTTTCAAGACTACTTTTAGAGTGTTATTCCAATTTTACCCTTCATTAGTTAGTATTGGAATTAGTGATTACAACTATTAAATCAATTTTTGGACTTTCTTTTATCATTCAAAATAATTCAATAGTTTAAAGTTTAAGATACATTTTGAAAATATTTTTATATTCATTCATTCTACGAAGATTTATATTTTTTAGAACATACATTGTACAACTTATAAAGTTATATTTATGATTTTATACATGATAATAATGGATTTATATTATGTTCTTAAATATTTTACTTATATCTTTGTCATAATTTATGTGACACATTTTATTTTTCGAGAGTCGAACTATTTAAAATTTAATCGATCATGGAATCTTCAATTTTTTAAAAATAAAATTTATATATTATAAACTACGTAAAAAGTTCTATAAATCAGAATAATAAATAATTCAAAATATATAAAACAAATATATAAAATATTATAATTAAAAATAAAATTCTTTAAATTTCAAAATCTGAAATGTAATAGAGGAAGTGCTAATATTTTATTCCCACATCACAGACCACCAAAGTATGAGAGAGACTTTGCTCATACTGTTTTTCCCAAGAAACCCTTAGGGCTTGTTTGGAAGGACACCTGATAATTGAATTTGGTGTAATTGAGTTGTAATTATATTGTCGGTTCTGTTTAGTTAGACATGTAATTACTTGGTCAATAGGTAATTGATGTAATTGGCAGGGGGTAATTACACTCTACAATTCATAGGCAGAGGTTGTGAATTGTTGGTAATTACATGGTGTGATTACCAGCTGATTGCTTTTTAATTATTTTTTTTTGTTTCTACTTTTTTTTACTTCTATTATTTTAAGTTCTTTTTTATTTTTATTATTCTGAAAGTTTTTTTTTTATTATTATATTTCATTTTCTTCTTGTTCTCAACCGTACTTTACGTGATTATATGCAATTTTTTCGTATTATCTATTTCTTTATGTCATGCTTATTTTCTCATTAGCATAATTTTATTAGTATTCTAATTTTTAAGTTAAAATAGAATTTATTGTTAAGTACGGTTATAGACTTATGTTTTCTTTTTTAAAAAAATAAAAAAATAAATCATATTTATGTATGCTATGTTGAAATTTGCTATAAGAGTATTATGTTAAGTTTTTTGTTTTGAATTTATAATTTATGTTATATTTTCTGTTTCATTTGTTTTAGTAATATTGAATTCACATTGCACGTCATTTTTTAATTAGACTTGATAAGTTATCTTTTTGTCAAACATTTAATAATTTATGATATTTTATTTATATATTAATCTTTTTATCAAACATGATTTCACGATGTTTGTAGAAACTTCATACTTTTAGTTTTTATGATCAATTCAATTGAAATATATTAATTTGAAAAAATATAAATCAATTATTTTTTCATAATATTAGTTAAAGAATATATGTTTATTAATTACTATATTTTCAAAAAAGAATATATATCTTAAATATTTAATTTAATGTCATTTATAAAGTTTCTTATTTGTCTAGTATAAAATTTAAATAATTTATTTTTATTTTTAAAATTTAATATAATTTTATTATTGCAATTGTGCATCCAAACAGAACTTGTGTAATTACACTGTGGAATCCAAACAGGACATGTGTAATTACAGTGCAATTACACCGTGACAATCAAACAGGTCAGAGTAATTACTAGACAGTGTAATTACTAGGCTGGTAATTACTACCCTAGTAATTACACCAATTTCAATTACCAGGTGGCTTTCCAAACAGACCCTTAACAGCCTTATCTTTGACTCCCCATAAATTTAAATTTGTCTTACCACATACTTCCTCCGTCTATTTTTATTTTTTTATCTTGCGTTTTTCGAAAGTTTATTTAATTATTTTTTAAAGTTAAATTATATTATATTAATTTGATATTCTAAACAAAAAAATATAGATATTCAAAAATTATATGAAAAGTACAACGTATAAATTACAATTTTTTGCATATCAATATGATGAAAAAATACATCATAAAATGTTAGTCAAAGTTTTTATAGTTTGATTCTAAAAAATAAATTATGACAATTAAAAGTGGGCGGACATAATAGTATTTTGAACATTTAATTTACAAAATGTCCATTGGATTATTTATTTCTTTTTAAAAAAAATTAGGATTCAAAAAAGAAAGTTTGGGATTGTTTGATAGTTTTCAAGAATTTAGAACATTTTAAGTCTAATAAAATACTCATTTAAGTCTTTTTTTTTTTTTGGGAAAAACTACCTAACAAGACATACTTAACTACCATATATACTTAATTTACCTCTAGTTTAAAATAATTCTACATAATACCACTTTTAATATTTATATCATATATTTTAAAATATTTAATCAGATACACAAATTTCTTAAATATGGTATTAAATAATTATCTTAAAATTTGAACTCCTTAAATAATGGTCAATTAGCAATTCAAAATAATTTTCAACCAACGATTCATGAGATATTTTATACTACAAAATTTGTCTTCCATAATCATAAAAAAGAAGTAGAAAAAAGGGTTTTCTAGTAAGATAATCTTCATTTAGCAGCAAGATTGATGAAGTATAATTGAATTTTTATTACTCTGCGCAAATCATGAGTTCTTTGCATCCTCCTCAATGAATCCGAGGGACAACTTGGTGATGATAGTGACGTGATGATAGTGACGTGATGACGACAAAACCAACCAAAAACGGCCAGTTGCGGCTCCATTCTCGGCAGAAAAAGATCAGCCACACATGAAATGTGTTATCTATCAACTTCTGGTTGAATTTTCTTCGATAGTGTTTGTATAACGATGACAATATTAGATACATATAACAAATAATGAAATTAATACTAGATACTTCTATGATACATGTTAATGTAGTTGTATGATACTCATGTATCTAAGTGTTTAGTTTGTTGGATACATCATATATTGATAATAGATACATGAAATTAATACTAGATGCTTCTATGGTACATATGAATATACTTGTATGATACTCATGTATCTAAGTATTTAGTTTGTTGGATACATCATATATTGATAATAGAATATCAAATCAATGAATTTATATATTAAGATTAATAAAATGAAATTAATTAAATTATATGACCAATATATACATGTTTTTGTTATTAATAATATTAATGAATTTATTATTTCAAAGAATAATAAAAAAGAAATTAATTAAGCATAAATACACTTCTAGATTTCCACCTTATATTAAGGGATTTGATTAATTTAAATTTCCAGAATTAATTGTCCATGAATTTTGAAAATTCTTAATTACTCCTCTAACTAAGAAAATCAGTTACAACCAATTAATTCAAACAAATAAAATATGTATCTCAATTTTAAAATTCGATTGATACATGTATCTCGCGGATGTGTATCCTAAGCACAAAATATGTTAGAGGAAGTAATATTAGAAACTATTGGGAATCTTAGTAATTATGACTTAAACTAGTGGGATTTATGTAGTTTACCCTTTGTTGTTATCCTAAAATACACGCAAATATATTTTACTTTTCCACTCTTTCGACCATTTTCGAGTTTCAAGCCCCATTTTTCATTTTTGAGCTTGGGGAACCCTTGGTGGCGATTTTGGAAAGGTTTTCTTGTGCTTAATCATTTGGGTAAGCTTCTATAATCCTAAATCCTTATTCCTCTTTGATTATTTATGGGTTTTAACATTAAAATATGATATTTGATTGATGAATGATGAGGTTTTCAAGAACTCAAGTTCTTAGCTAAAATGGAGATTTGGAACTCATTTTAAGTCTTTGTTTCAAACAATTTTTACCCAATGAGTTCCTAAAGTCTTGAGTAATGTTCTCAAGTATTAAATTTCTAATTCACACCTTACTTTCGGAATTGAGTTTTGTGTTGCTTGACCCACTTTTCAAGATTTGATGTGGGTATTGTTGTTTCTGAAAATTTATTATGAATACTTGCTTATGTATATATTGTGGCTTTGGAAGTGATTTGGAAGGGGAAGACTCAACTCTGGGAGTGAATATTGATTGATTTAAGGAAAGTGATCTCGTAAACCTTATATTCTAGTAGGATTAGTGTACATCCTTCATTGCTTGTGTGTTGGGAGTAATGAGGATGAGGTGAAGGGTTTAATTGTCCACTTATGAATAAATGAAAAAGGCTATGTGATGAACAAGATGATGTGAATTGCCTTATTGTGACCCTTGGTGATTGATTGATGAAATGCTTGGAAGCCTGAATGTGGACTTGAATTGTATGAATTGTTGTGTCTTCCACGTGGTGTGATATTTGCTTGTGTGCATTGATTGTGAACACGGTGCTGACACATGTGGTGATTTATGATGTCGAGGTCTTTGCCGGCGAGTGCTATGTTACCGAGATCTTTGTCGGCGAGTGTTGTGATGTCGAGGTCATTTCCTGTAAGTATTTATAAAGCCGATGGAAAATGGTCCCGGCTAGTGATTTGATATGAAACGGATGGGAAATGATTCCGGCTAGTGAGATTGTGCTGATGGGAAATGGTTCTGGCAAGAGATTGATTATTGTTACCTAATGCATTCGATACTTGACTTTGAGAATGACTTACTTGATTTGTTTGATTGTTGATTGTGACTATTGAATTGTAGATATTGGGCCTTGTCAGCCATGTATTGTAGAATTGCTAGGTTAGGCTGATTTCTCTGCAGGTTGTAGTTTAAGGAGGTTCGATTGGAGTGTAAGGGGTATTCAATTTCTAGATAGATGCTTTGTTTATTAAGTTGCTTGCTGGGTACTATTTTATTGGTACTAATTCCTTGCTTCTACACTTATGTAGGCACCGATCCCAATTTAGCGTGATCTCTCTCTTTTTTCTTTTTTTTCCTGAGGCTCGTGAAGGTTTTGAGAGATAGTTGTTTGTCATTCTGGCGGCCCCTCTTTTAATTTTCTTAAGTTTTGTTCTATTTGAGAAACAAAGACTGAGACTTGTACAAATTTTTTAATCCGCACTTTATGTATTTAGTGCCATGTACATGTGACAACAAGATTTTGGGGTTTTAATCGAATGAATAAGTTTTTTGCCTTTGTCTTGTTTTTGCTTTATTATTTTCTGCATTTCTTTTGTTTTCGTTAGGTTAAGGCTGACTTGTCTTGGTGGGAATAGACAAGTACCGTCGTGTCCATTTTTTAGGTGGTAAAAAATGGTATCATAGCCCAAGGTTCATAGGTTTCATGCGCGTACAAGCCAAGTCTAAGTAGAGTCTTTAGGATCAGTACATAGATGCTTGTAGTTATCTTCAAGAGGCTACATATATTGTTAGGAAATTTCCTTTTACTCATCCTTTCTTGTTGTGCGTGGTTATCTTCGCTAGTGCTGTGTTGTCACGTATTGTTTTGGCAGATGTCAAGGACCAGATCTTCTATTTTCAATGGTAGAGGGGACGTAGTCCCCGAGCCTATGGTTGAGACCCTAGCTAGGGTTAGAGGTAGGGCACGAGCTAGAGGCCATGCTCGTGGAGTATCACAGGCTAGAGGTCGTACTCGTGGAGCGGCACAAGCCAGAGGTCGAGCTAGAGAGGCTTCTCTTGAGCCACAACTTGAGGTTGTTACGAACCAAGTTCCTCTCGAGTTTGGAGCTACTTTGTTTCAGGAGACTTTGTTGAGGATGCTAGGTGTGTTAGAGAACCTCTCTCAAGGTAGTGCGATAGGTAACCACATGGGCTCAGATGAGGGTAACCTCTATCAGGGTAGTGCAACAAGTACACCAAAGGTGCTCAGATGAGGGTAGGGCACATACCTCAGGCCAGCAGCAGACTCCAGGTATTCATGTTTAGGTGGCCAACCACCAGTGGTTCCTGGACAAGCTGTTGGTGCATTTGAGTATGATTTACATGTATGCCTTATGAAATGATGTTTTAAGTATGTTTGAGATTGGAGTTGATGTTCCTCCTTGATATTGTGCATCTTGAGGTAATTACATTCATGCTGGGCTGTTAGAGCTTTTTCCTACCCTCCTTATGAAGTCTTGAGTTTTATTTGAGGACGAATGTTCCCAAGGGGGAGATATTGTAACACTTTGGATTTGAAAAAGAAGGAAAATATGTTTTTCGGCAGAAGTTTGTGTTTACGGGTTCCATCTACGGACCGTAGAAGCATTTACGGGTCATAGATGGCAACCGTAGGAAGTGGGAAAATCATGTTACTAAAAAATAGTCTTTGTACTATTTTTACAGTTCACCGGGATGGTCAGTCATCCTATGTACGAGTTGTAGGTAGGTTTCCTAGGTTAGTCCTAGACTTAGTGGAATTTTGAGGGTCAAAGTTGGTTTCTACGGTAGACATGTACAGGCCGTAGGAAGACCTACGAGCCATACAGGGGTTCCATCATAACTTTGGCCAATTAATAGTTTCTAATCTTTATCTACGGTTTACCAGTGCGGTTCGTAGGTCCAAAACATAGGTGGGACTCGACAGTTATCTTTAAAGGGCATTTGGGTCTTTTTCTAATTGTTTTAACCTAAAACTAGGGCATTTTACCTTCTACCCTAAGCCATATATAAACGTTTTAAGCCCCCAATTTATCTATTTCAACTCATTATCCTAAAATCCTTAAACTTGACAAAATTCACCCTCCCAAATCCTCTCAAGTCTAAGGAAGAAAAAAAAGAGCTAGGGTTCCATTCAAGTATCCAAATTCTCCATTCTCTTGGGCTTAATGGATCCAGGTATGTATGTATTCACCCATGGAGTCCTTTCCTCCATGGGGTCCCAAAGAATTTTAGTTTTCCAATTCAAATTCTAATTGATCAAATTAGGGTTTTAATTCAATGAATGTGGGTTTATTCCAATTATAATTGATTCAATCTTCTAATGCATGAATGTATGTTAATCCATGATATTTAAATGAAATTGCATTGACCCATGCCTAAATAATGTTTTTCAACCATGATCCTATGATAAACCTATGAACTGTGAATTATGATTTTATGAAGATATGCATGTTTTCATAAAGTTATTATAAATGATTGATGATGCTTTGAAAGGAAGGTATTGATGCTATTGTGAAAGGATTTCTCACTTACTATAATGATCATGATTGTGAAATGTATTTCTCACAAATGAATTCACATTGGTGAAAGGTTTTCTCATCCATGTTAAATTTTGTTTAAGGAGCTATTCTATGTTTTGATCTTGAAAGATATGGATTGGTATTGATCATGGACTTTACCTAGGTTAAATTGATAGCTGACTTTTGTCTATTATGTTTGGATTTAGACTTAGCACCGAGAGGGATTTGAGTAGGAGGCTCAATTATGGTAGTCTCTAGTAGCAACCTCTAGTCCCAAACTACGTGCCTCCGTAGGATGTCTTAAATGACCTAGCTAGTGGATCCAGTTTAGCAAATAATGATATGTACGGGTTCTACCCTGGCAAGTAGCTTAGCCTTCTTTTGGTATGAGAGATATACCGGATTCCATGATATAACTCTCATGTCTTATTGTCGGTTAAAGATAAGATCTCACATAATGACTATGTTTTCTTCACAGTTTTTCTCATGTCCTTTATGTTAATGTAGTTGTAACACCCTGACTTTTCCAAAACGTCTAAATTAACTCGTACCTTCGTGGAAAGACAAAAAGGGTGAGTAATAAATTAAAAAGGATGTGGTATGTCATATTTTAAGTGTTTAAGGGTTTATTCTCAAGTTTTGAAGTTAAGTAAGTGGCAAGATAAAAGTTGGCGAAAGTTATCGTAAGTGCCTTTTTAAAGATT
>JAJOOS010024126.1:0-10787 GCA_029582725.1 Solanum chiquidenum
TAAATTAAGGTTTAATTTCTTATACCCACTTGATTTTACTATTATTTTAGGTGTATTTTGTTATTTCTTGATGTGTGGCTAAAAACCCCCATTCTTGGGTGTGATTTAGCAAATATGTGTTGCTATTATTATTGGGTCTTGCTTGCTGATAGGCTAGATGTAGTTTAATGGTGATTTCACGTTATGGTTGTGTTCTAATCTAAAGGGTTTGTAGTTGCAAATACAAAGTCACCCATGTATTTTCGGCTTGTCCGAGAGTGAGATTGCGAAATCAAGACCACTAGACTGATGTCCTAAAGAGTGGGTCGACATGAGGTTCAGCCCGAGAGGGTGAGCCCTAGTCCCATATCCTAACACTCAGCTCGAGAGAGTGAGTGGGGTAAGGCGTAGGCTGGTCTTTATGCGGCAAATGGGTTTCCGAGAGGAACGCATTTGAAACGGGGCAAGTTGCCCGAGAGGGAACTTATTTCTATTTAAAGCTTAGCCTAGTCACTATTATCTTACAAATTTCCTATCAAATGCATGTACCCAACTACTTATCTCAACTTGTATTGCGGTCACACCCCAAGAACTCTTCCTCATACTTGATTTTCTTGTTATTTTAGTTGTTTCTACTACTTGTGACAAAACCCCAATTGATATTTGACACTTTTGTGTCACCCCCGTCAATTTACTATGTTTTTAATCAGTAATGTCTTTAGCTACGACTAATTAGAACTAAATTTTAATTTTCTACTAATTCTCAAAACCACTCCATTGGGACACGACCTCAATCCTTGGTTGGGTTACTATATTATCGACGATCATAGATACTCGTACCGTAGGTTAGTGTCGTTGGTCACGATAAGGGGTTTTGTGCGTTGCAAACTAGAATCATAGGCCTTCGATTAATAGGTGATAGGCCTTCTAATTCCATATATATTGGGAGAAAACATCCAAGACATTTAACCCAAAGTTAAGAAAATATTATTAGAGAAACTTCGATAACTTTTGCCGACCTTAGTTTCGATAATTTTCTTGACTTCAAAACTTAACATACGACCCTTGTGCTATTATATTACCTCATAACACACTATTCTTAGCATGTTTTACACTCATAGGCTTCTACACAAAGTATGGGACAATTTAAACCTTTCAAACGGGCGAAGTTCTACCCGAGCCATTTCTTTAATCATGAACTTTGTTTGAGGGGTCTAAAACTTTAGTTTAGTTCCTTGATATTGCCACCTATTTGCAATCTTAATCTCCAATTTACGATACAAAGTCATATACACCTCATATAACCATTCCATACTACGCCACATATATTTTGTAAGAATAGAGAAAAAGTACGGGATCTTTCATTTGGTAACCCCAACTTCCTTCTATAATACTCTAGTTCAGAGGGACTTTGAAAAGGTTCTAATAAAAGCAATGTAGAAATAATGATGTCTTCAGTTCAGGTCGATTACACTCTCAAAAACATTTTGCGACCTAACCGACCTGATGTTCCAAAATAATACTTTGTCTATCATTGGTCTGTTAGGAAAGAAGACCCATTTCTACTCCTTGTGTGTATTTGTGAAGGCTGATTAATCTTGATCCCTCTATTGTTCTTCACCTTCAATATCTCAAATTGTATTGGTGATAAATCACCACTTCTACCAATGCTCTCAATGTTTGCTTCTATGCATTCCTATTCCTCCTTATCTAGTTTCTGCTGCTTCTCTTGCTGCGTGGGGCTATTTATATTTTTTTGCTTCCCATTGCTTTTCTCCCCTTTCGTTATCCCCATCTCATCCTCCTTGTTACGATTATAATGCTGCCTTGGAGAGCTTTTTGTACAATGTGACGATCATATATCTTCATTAGAATTCCTTTGATCATCCTCCTTAAGACCCTCTACTGATTGATTCAGATTAATGCTTTGAAGTATCTTTGATTCGCCACTACTAGCTTCTATCTGCCCTTCGTTCTGTGTTGAATTCAATCTCTTAATCCCTTTCATATCAGCTATCTCTTTATTTCTATCAGCCTTCTCCCCGAACATTCCTTTTCCATTTGTTGATTTTGATGGCTCTTCCTGCTCACTATTTTTATTACCCCTACTGGCCTCTCCTTCTCCCCGCCTTCCTCCTGTGCCTTATACATGTTGGTTATCACAATTTTTTTATCTTTATTAACTCGAGGGTTCCACACTTGTTCCTTTGTTTCTCCATTATTGAAATAATTACCCTTGTATCCCTTCTTTTGCCTTTGTATCTAAAAAACATTCAACTCTCGTTGTACCTCGTCTTTCTTTCCTATTGTAGTTCTTTCTATTTCCGTACTGTCATTATTCTTCTTCCCATTTATTTCTTCCTCATCCTCCTTTGGGTAGAGTTCTGGGTGAATGATAAAGTATTCTTTTTCTTTATGTCCTTGTAACTTACATGTATTACAATACTTGGGCACGCAGTCATATTTGATTGAAATCCACTTTTCCACTACTTCCACTGTCCTCTTCCTCACTCCCACATTAATTCTATTAGGTAAATCTCCCATCAAATCCCCTTTCACCTTCACCCTAGTAGAACTTGGCCTTGTCTTATATAATGTCGCCATATCCATCTGCAAAGGCTTTCCAACCACTGAAGCTATAGAAAAAATAGCTTATTTGCCGAAAAAATTAAGGGGGAGGGGGGAGATGGGAAATATATCCATGCTACCGCAATTGATGTTTCCTCTTCCGGATTAAAAATTGGATCCCACTTAAGTGTTCTCATAGGATAAGGCCAGTGGTTTTTAGTGATGTAGAATTATGGCTTTGAAAGTAATGTGACATAATCTTCCAGTAGTATGGTCCTTATTAGACATATCTGTTGCTCAACAATCCAACGTTAACGTCACCCTTTAGCTCACATTGCTTTGGTATTAATCTTCTTAGGTCCTGTATATCCGGCCACCAGTATGAGAATTTTCCTATCACTGCAAATTGAAGATCCTCGTTGATGATCATTTGTTCTACCTCCTCCTCTTCCCATATTATCCTTGGTTCTCCATGAAGATATGCAACTTGCTTCATCGGAACCGGCATGTATTGTGAACTCTTTGCTTTCACTGTATTATGATGTTTGCATAATCAAGACACAACTTCTAATGCAAGTGTCTACGATTGTACAATAGTAAAGTAACCCAACCAAGGGTTGGGATCGAGTCCCAAGGGAGTGATCTTGAGAATTAATAGAAAAATAAAATTAAGTTCTAATTAGTCATAGCAAAAAACATTGTTGAATACAAGCATACTAAATCTAACGGGTGACACAAAAGTGTCAATTAACAATGGGGGTTTGTAACAATTAAGCGAAAATCAACGAAAATCCAAAGAGTACTAATTAAGGAGATGAGATTCTTGGGATGTGATAGGAATACAGGTTAAACTAGATCATTGTGTACATGCTTTTGATAGTAAATTCGTTGAATATTTGTGACTAGGATAGGCCATAGTGGGGGTAAATTCTCTCCCGAGCAACTTACCCCGAATCAACTTAGTTTCTCTCGAACACCGAGTTGCCGCATGAAGAGCAGCCTCCGCCTTAGCCCACTCACTCTCTCGAGCTGAGTGTGTGGGAGAAGGACTAGGGTTCACTCTCTCGAGCTGAACCTCATGTCGACCAAATCCCACCGGCCATCAATTTAGTAGTCTTAGTTTTACGACCTTTCTCTCGAGCAAGCCGAAAACACAAAGGTGAAATCATATTGCAACTACAATTACATTAAGTTCCAACACAACTACTAAACAAAATCACAATGAATGCGATTTATGTGTAAGTTTTAGTCTCTTTTCACTTATTGTTCAAATTACGTTATTACCCCTTTCATTTAATTTTATTTGGCCAATATTTTTAAAATACATTAATTTCTTTTATTTATTACTTTTATCATATTGAGAAAAGATAATTATGTAATGACCTGATTCTATCGTTAGGGAAATGCTAATGGAGAAAGTATTGGGAAAAGAAAACTTTTTCGTAGTAACTTGAGATTTCCTAGCCTAGTCCAGACGAAATCGGGGTCAGTGAGGTCTAGGTAAATTTGGTATCAATCTGGTGAATATTTATGATTTTGATTATATGAGTGGCTAAGGAATTTGTACGACTTTACGAAATTGAATTCGGGTGAGTAGAACTCCCAAAATTGATCTTAGCGTGAACGGTATTTTCCGAGCATCGTTGGTTAAAAGTGTGTTGTGAAATGGGGGTTTTGGAATTATTAAAATAGTTCACTGGTTCCGTGCAAACCGCTGGGATGAGATTTCTGCTGCCAGAGCGGAGCTGTTGTAGCGGGATGAGGACGGTTGTGGCGGGTCCGACGCAACTTAAGGTCGTAAATAAACCCCGAAAACATCTTTATTCTACACTTTTCTACTTTGAGAGTTAAGGAACAACCCCAGACGAGTTCTTGACCGTTTTCATCATTCTTGAGGCTAAAGGTAATGTTTTAATTCCCCGAATCCATTTTTCGATCCGTATAACGTAATTTCTTAGGTTATTATCATTGGGGAAAGGTTTTGATCTGAAGTTAATGGTGGAAAAAACACTAATCTGGGTATGTGGATCAAGGTTTGACCTAGGGTGGATATTATTGTTTATGATCCGGGTAATTGGGTCTTGATTGTTGATCCTTGCGTATAAATTGTTGTTTGTAGACCTAGAACAAGCGGAAAGAATCCGGAAAGGAAAGATTCAAGTGCCTTAGGGGATTCAAGCTTGGATTCGAGGTAAGTGACGGTTGTGATTTCATGTTGGTGTGATATATATTTATAATTGCTTATTATAATGCATGTATGTATGTGAATGTTGCATTATTGATCGCCCTAATCGTAAATGAGGATAATTGAATAATTGTATGCCATGAATCACCTCTTGTTGTATGATTGTGAGAATATACATTGTGATTGTAATTGTGGTTTGTTGAATGGATCGAGTGTTACGTTCTAACACACTAACTTAGATCGGTTTCCACGTTCTGGCATAAATATGGGATCGATTGCCACGTTCCGACATAATTATGGGATCGGTTGCCACGTTTTGGTATAAATATTGGATCGGGTACCATGAACCGGTGCACTAATAGTTTGGGTGTGGGTTCCATGAGAGGACCATTGAATTGGGTTCCGTGAGAGGACCATTGAATTGTGTTGTGTATCTACTTGTGATGATTTCGTTCATATCTAATGATAATTGGTATTGGAAGACAGTATGTTGGTCTAAGTTGATAACCAATGTGTATTATTGAGAACGTGTGATGCTATATTGATCCTGAAAAGATGACTAATATTGTATATGTTCGGTATATGCCTGTTTTATAATGTTGTGGTTACTTGCATGTGTTTCACTTATTGGGATAGTCGCGTGATCCTACCAGTACACTGTGGTTGTGTACTGATATTGCATTTTCTTGTTCTTTGTTGAGTACATGGCATCTTCAGGCAACTATTGATAGACCTCAGCTAGATGACTATTGAGCGTGATCGAATTCAAGGGTGAGCCAGTTCTTTCAGGCTGCCATGGATCTCTCTTATTTAAGTCCACTCCTTTCGGACTCAGACTATTTATTTAAGGTGTTTGTTTAGTTTCTTGGTTGCTCCCTTTGTTCTTAGACTTGTCGTTAGTAGAGTTTTGGTACAATGATTTCCAGGTTCTAAAGGTTGAATTTCCGTATTAGTTTGGTTAGTTAATTGTTTAAACCTTTGGAGTTTAAGGGAACTCCATTTTTATTGTCATTTAAACTTGCTTCCGTATCTTTAAATGCTTAATTTTTCGTTAAATTTATTTGTTTGGGTTGTAGTAATGGTTTTTCCACCGGAGGATTTGTGGGTGCTAATCACGACAGTCTGGATCGTGACAAAGTTGGTATCAGAGCCCGAGGTTCGTTGATCTCATTGTACCAAAACAAGTCTAGTAGAGTCTTGCGGAACGGTATGATGACGTCTGTACTTTTCTTCGAGAGGTTATAGGACTTTACGAAAAACTTAATTCTTTCTACTCCTTCGTGCTATGACTTGAATCCAATTGGTATCTGGGTGATACAAATTGGTATCTTTCCCTTTCACTCTATGGTCCGAGCTAGAGCAACAATAGCGGTAACACCATCACTAGCAAGAGAGGATGTGTATAGACTACTGACAATTTGATAGGGTTACCATTCAGAACAAGTATACATTGCCTCAGATAGATGACCTTTTTGACCAATTGCAAGGTGCATTGGTTTTCTCTAAGATTGATTTAAGGTCTAGTTACCATCAGTTAAAGGTTGAGGCGATTAAAAATTAGGTTCGACCAAGTTCTATGATTGAAATTAGCAGTTTTGTGGGGCTCGCTAGCTACTATTGCCGCTTGTGGTATGAGTTGAGTCCAATTGGTATCTCCCGATTCCAATTGGTATCTCCCGATTCCAATTGGTATCTCCCGATTCCAATTGGTATCTCAACGAAGTGAACTAGATGTCGTAGTTCCGGCTGAAGGGACACAAGTAAGTTAATTGGAACTAAGAAGTTTCCAATTGGTATTTGGCCTTAGAGGCCGTATAAGGGATAAATTATCAGTAATGGTCGACTATGGAACTAACTACTTCAAGTTGTAACTGCATGAGTGTCGTGAAACTTATTGTGAAATGAAAGTCATCACGAGATTAGGTACACGGGTCTAGATAAATTACGATATGGTTCGTAAGCGAGAAATCTGGACGTGCATTGCGACCAACTATTAACTGTATGAGAGTCTGGGTGTATCCTGGGGATATGTGTGTGGTAGTGTTGAAATGATGTAAAAGGATTCTAAAGTGCGTACTTCGTTGGGTTGACCGGGGGTTAGACAATGATTGTCCTAGCTAAAGGGATTTTCTTAAATGCCTAGTTTATAGCCGAGAAATCTAGGGGAAATATTGAAAAGAGAGGAACCCCAAAAATTATTGCCAGGGGTTCTGTTTCTGTCAAAGCCACTGGGGCGGGATAATCTCGCCAGCGCGAGACCGCCAGTGTGGGATTTCTTAAGCCAGAGCGGGATAGGGCTAGACAAAATCTCAGCCATATCTCCCCTGTTTTCCCCTAGTCACAATTGTGGACCCCGAATTATACCCGAACTAACCCCCGCGATCTAATTCAATGTTCAACAATCGAATATAAGGTATAAAGTGTGTTAAAATTGTGGAGAACCTGGGCATATGAGGAGAAAATCAGTGAGGTCGTAGAGGCCGGGAAAATGGTAATGTAGGTAGAGGAGTAGTGCAGCCAGGCGAGGAGGTTACCCGTCAAGACGACAGGGCTCAGATATATGCTTTTCCGTGCAAGACCGAGTTTAAAGGTGTGATGCAGTTGTCAGAAGAGCTACTCTTGTTTGTGCCCGGATGGCAATTGTTTTGTTTGATCCGGGCTCTACTTATTCGTATGTGTCAGTTCAATTGCCTTGGGATTTGATGTGGTTTGTGATATACTTGATACCCCCATCCATGTTTCTACCCCAGTTGAAGAGTGAGTCATAGTCACTCATGTGTATCGTGTTGTCCTGTTGCGGTTATGGATTGTTAGATTTTGGTTGATTTTGTTATGATGGATATGACTGACTTGATATAATCTTAGGCATGACTTGGTTGTCCCCCTATTATATCGAGCTTAATTGTAATACTAAGTCGGTAACTCTAGAGGTCCTCGGTATGGAAATATTAAATTGGAAATGGGTGTACAAGCCTAAGCTAGATAAGATCATATCCTCTATTTGGGCTAGGAAACTGGTAGGGCAGGGTTGTTTGTCTTTCGGCTCATGTTTGGGATGTTGAGGTTGAGTCTCCCTCTATTGAGTCTGTTCTTGTGGTGTCTGAGTTTAAGGAAGTGTTTCCTATCGATTTGCCTGGTATGCCTCCGGATAGAGATATAGATTTCTGCATTGACTTGGAAACTGGAACTCGCCCCATTTCCATCCTTCCGTATCGTATGGCTCCAGCAGAATTAAGAGATCTTAAGGCTCAAATCCAAGAGCTTCTTGATAAAGTTCAATCCGTCCTAATGCTTCCCCGTGGGGTGCTCCTGTCTTTTTGTTATGAAGAAGGAGGGTAGTATGAGGACTGGCGATTTTATCTTGAGCCATAATGGAGTGGATTAATACCAGAATGACAAGCTTATGGATAAAGAAAGTCCCATTGAGTATACTTGTGGGGAGGAAATTGAAGATGTTAGTAAGAAGGTGAGTATAAAAATTGGGTTAGTCCTTTGAATTTGATGAGTAAACCTGAGTTTGAGGTGTCGTGTTGATGAAAGGTTGTCTTCGTAGCAATAGTCAGGGCTGACTGAGCATAATGGTAATAAGAGGTCGTGGTGGATTGTGATGGGCTACAAATATATAATGAGATTATTGATTTAGCAAATTTTAGATAGTAATTACTACTTGCGAGTACCTAAGGTTGTGGTTTTCTAATATTTGGTGAGTAACGTGGTTATATGGAAAGTTTTAAGAGATGGTGGGACATCACTCGAACCAAAATTTAAAGAGCTAGAGTTATAATGAAGAAAAATAGTGGGATGTAGTACAACCTTTAGAGAGAGGCTAGAACAAGAATATTTTATTTGGTTGCGAAGGCGAAAGAGATATCCTTAGAGGGGTAGATAATTGGATTCAGAGGCACGTTATTTCATTCGTTTTGTTGTGACTATGGTAATAGTGTCACAAGCCCTTCAGATTGGTTAAAAACTATTGAAGAAGACTTGAGAAAGGATTGCGCAGACATTAGCTCGAAAGTGATGATAAGTGCTATGTTTTGTTTTTGAGTTTAGTAAGGAGTACGATGAAATTTTTAGCGAAGGTTATTGTAAGATCGATGGAGATGCGATCAATGATAAATGAAGATCCATTAATTCATAAAAATCTTCAAGGTACAAGCTAATGTTGATAGATAAGGGGATTGTGTTATACAGTTGAATTTACAATTTAGATTTTTCATTGCATGTCTACATTCGTAGTGGTATATTTTGTCAAGGTATGAATTTGTAAGGCGAGAAATGATCAATTGTATCAGGTATTGAACCTTTGAAAGGACTTACACCTAAGTTAAGTCGTAGAGTTTATTACTTTTGATTGTTAAAGTATGTAAGAAAGGTTTTCATTTAAAAAGTGTTGGTTTATAATAAAGTAAATGATCGGAGTGTTCATGATGGTTGTTAGTACTGAGAGTGTGGACTTCAGTGGAATGATGTGAAGAGTATGTGGAGTCAACTCAATGGAGTTGACTGGTATCGACTCTTCAGTGGAAAACCTTTAGCGTTATTCCGTAAAATTCTTATGTGATCATTGTCACACCTCTTATTTTCCCTCAAAATTAAATGTAAGTTATGAAATAAAAAGAGCTTTTCCAATTAAAGTGACATTTTGAAAAGGGATTATTTTATTATTCAGAGTCGCCACTTGGAATTGAGTTTTGGTGTTCCAAGTCACCTTATTATTTAAATTCCTAATCAAAAGGAAATTTGACTCTTTATTTTATTGGTCTACGAACTAGAAATTTGGGTAAGGAATTTTGTTGACCGAGGGGAAGGTGTTAGGCACCCCTCGAGTCCCGTGGTTCTAGCACGATCGCTTTATTGACTACATATATATGACTTAAATTAATTTTTTGAATATTATATTATTAGCTTAATAAAAATGTTATTTACCCTCATTCTTTGATTTCTTTTAAACCTATTTAAGACTATTTTATTTTTATTAATATATGTTCATTAATTAAAGATATGTCTATCACATAAATTTATTTAAACATAATAATAAAATAAAGTTAAGAGATGGATATTACAAATCTTGAAATGTCCTGTAATTTCTTTTCTTCTCCTTTTCTTTTTCATGTATTTGTATTTATTTATTTTTATTGTGGATAGAAAATATGTAGATATCTAATTGCTAGGAATTAGCATTTGCGTAGGATTGAGATTTTTTGAGTTTTGAGTATTTTAGGATTGTATTTTCTTTAGTTAGATTTAAAATAGAAATAAAATTTTATGTGATTTGGAATTAGTTTTAGCAAGAAATTCTAAATAGATTAGGGCTATTTTTAAAAAGATTTTTCCTTCTTAATTTTTAATTTCTTTTTTTTTCTTACTTTTTTTTTTCTTTTTTACGTTTTGGTTTTATTAATTTATATTTTTATTAATTTTTTTTTTCATTCTGTCTCTTTGTATTTTTTATTTTTTTATTTTTTTCTTTCTACTTTATCCTTTATTTTTTATATTTTTTATTCTTTTTGGACATTCTGTTTCTCGTCTCCTTTTTTTTTTTTATTGTTTTAATCATGTTTTTTTTAACGTTTTCTGTTTCCTTTTCTTTATTTTTTCATTATTATACTTTTTCATTTTTTACATTATGTTCCTTTATTTATTTTTTTGTTCTTACTTTTTGGTTTAATTTTTTTTTTTTGTTACGCTTTATTTTTATTATTATTCTTTTCAGTTTGCATTTGTTCTGTTTTTATTTATTTTTATTTTTTTTCTTATGGTTTCTCATTTTTTAAAGATTAGTTTTCCTAATTATTCATTATTTATTTTTTACCATAAATCTCTAAATAAATATTCATATATCTTCTTAATTATATACCTTAATAATTAGAATTAAAGCGATAATCATCTTAACACTTATTCTAAAGGTGAACTATTTTTTTTTATTAAAATAATACATTAAAAATAAGACTAAAACACATTCCACATAGGTTTTCTAAATCACTAATCAATTAAACTTCAGTTTATATCATAATCTAACAAGTCTACAAATAATTTCAACAAAATTTTCTTA
>JAJOOS010024127.1:0-12370 GCA_029582725.1 Solanum chiquidenum
TATATATATATATTTAACTAACTAATATAATTATTGTTTCTGTAGGATTAACAGAAGACAAAAGCACTTCAGTAGATGTAGGCAAAGGTGGAGTAAACGTCGGAGTCGACAAGGGTCACCCTTCCGGTGGAACAAACGTTAACGTTGGAGGCCATAAAGGCGGCGTTAACGTAGACACTCCAGGCGGGACCCACGTAGGCGTCGGTAAAGGAGGAGTTGGCGTCACAACCCCCGGCCACCACGGAAAACCACCCGTCTCCGTGGGTGTCGGCCCTGGACCGTCACCGTTTCTTTACAATTACGCGGCGAAAGACGATCAGCTTAACGATAACCCTAACGTGGCATTATTTTTCCTGGAAAAAGATTTGCACCAAGGAAGTAACATGAATTTGCATTTTGTGAAAAATGCTAATGGAGCTGCTTTTTTGCCTCGTGAAGAAGCAGAATCGATTCCGTTTAGCTCAGAGAAGATGCCGGAAATTCTTAATCAGTTTTCAGTTGATCCGGATAGTGAAGAAGGTCAGATTATGAAGCAGACTGTACAAGAATGTGAAGAGCCAGGTATACGTTACTCTGTTTTAATTTATGTGATGTAGTTTGACTTGACACAAAATTTATGAAAGAAAAATTACATTTTTAAAATTTGTGGTCTAATATAAGCCAGAGATGTTTATCTGACTATAAAAATTACTTATTTTATTAATTAAGTGCTAAATAAGTACTTCCTCAGTCTCATTTTATATGTCACATTTTTACTTTGTACTTACATTAAGAATTGATGTAACTTTACCCTTCTATCCTTATTTAATTTTTTTGAAACTCAAGTTTTCAATCAATGAATATGAATTAATTATTTTGATTAATTAATTTAACCAATGAACCTGAATCATTTACTTAGCTTTTCTAAATTTGTCAAATGTAAAAGGCTAATAACTCACAAGGGAAAAAAAGAAACAATATGGTAATTTATGCATTGATTTTATGAAATAACAATTATTATGGACCAACTATTTAGAGAAAGAAATGACATATAAAAAGAGACAGAGAGAATATTTAAATTAAATTATTACTAAATATAAAAATAAGTCATTCTTTTTGTACGGACCAGAAAGAAAGGTAAGTTAGTAAATTGAGAAAAGGGTGTAATATTCATATATTGATTATTCATGTATATACAATAGTATAATTGCGTAAATAGTATTAGACATTCAACTAAGTGCATCATTATAAAGATTAATACTTTCAAAAAAAAAATACTTATTAGTTTTTGCGAAGAAATCATGATTCTACGTACATCAAAATTAAGAAAGTAAATTTGCTTTTGATAACTTATTAGTGCAATTTAACTGATTATACAGTAGTATATCACTCCATTATTCAAGTAATTAAATATATACATAAAAAACCTTGAACTCTTTTTGCAATACTCCATCTGTTTGACTTGATACGAAATTTAATAAAGCAAAGAACAATTTTAATCTTATGACTTGACACGGAGTTTAAAACATTTTCTTCAGGTATTAAAGGAGAAGAGAAGTATTGTGCAACTTCATTAGAATCCATGGTTGATTTCACCACATCAAAGTTAGGAAACAAAGTGCAACCATTATCAACAGAGACACAAAATGAAAACACACAAATGCAAAAATACACAATCCTAGGAGCCAAGAAAATGGGAAACAATAATGACAAATCAGTAGTTTGTCACAAACAAAACTATGCCTATGCAGTATTCTATTGTCACAAAACAGAAACAACAGAGTCTTACATGGTTTCATTAGTTGGTGCTGATGGAACAAAAGTTAAGGCTGTTGCTGTTTGTCACAAAGACACATCACAATGGAACCCAAAACATTTGGCTTTCAAAGTTCTTAAGGTTACACCTGGATCTGTCCCTGTTTGTCATTTCCTTCCACAAGATCACATTGTTTGGGTCCCTAAGAACTAGAAATCATATTAGTAGATGACATATGTTTAATCGTCTTCTAAATATTTGGGTTGTTTTATGTATTAATTATGTAATAATACAAAGTATGTTGTGCTTGTTATACTTTTGTCTTGTTGTATAATCATACTTTACTATACAAATAATAAATAATATGTTTCACATTTATAACTTCTTGTGTATCATTCTCTTCCTATTTTTCGTCTCAATTAATAAATATTTGGAATCTTTCAATACTTATAATTGGCGGGAAAAAAATAGTATGTTTTGGAAAAAAGATCCCCAATATGCTCTAAGGACTAAAATTAATGATGTTTTTTTTCTCCTGAAGTGTTTAATAAACTCTTATTTAAAAATTAAACTCTAAATTTAAAAAATTATCACATTTTTGTAATTAATTCATTACTAAGTATTAGTTTGTAAAACATTAGTTAGGAGGATGTTTGGATTGGCTTAAAAGTTGGTCAAATCTATTTTTTTTTAAGTCAGTTTTTGACTTCTGAAAGTGTTTGACAAATATAAAAAATAACTTAAAATAAATTAGAAAGTGTTAGGCAAAATTAAAAATAACTTAAAATAAGTTTTTTAGATTCAATCTCTACTAAATACAAAGTTGCATTTGTTAAATCGAACTCTTTCACGATTTAATCAAATTTTAATACACATACCTAATATTGAGTGGAAAAAAAGGAAGAAAAAGTTACAAACCACAAGTCTATTAATATTTGAAGGTCGTGGACCAACTCCTTAACGGTTCATTAATAAGTCTGCTAAGAAAAGGTTGACGTGAGTGCTAACAACTAAATTAAAAGCCTTGTAGAAAATTTCTTCATGATAAATATACATTTGTCATTATAACATATGTAGGCCACATTATTCACTATTTCTGTCATTTCTATTTACATGTTGTCCTCACGAAAAATAGATATTCCTTAGTATTTGTTATTTTACAAAATCAATACATAAATAACACTATTCATCCTATTTTATCTCTGGGAGTTATTAGTCTTGAAAGTATGAATTTGACCAATATAGAAAAACTAAATGATTCATTCATTCAATTCATTCATGGTCATTGGTCAATTTAATCAATTAAAATAAATTAATTTATGTTCATATAATGAAAACTTGACTTCAAGAAATCACTAATTAATGGTAAAATGATAAACTTACCTAGTTTCTTAAGGGACATGAAATCTAAAATAGTGACATATAGATAGAAACAGAGGGAGTAATATATTTACTAATTTAGCTCTTTTCATACCTATTCAGAATAATATAATCATATATATATAGAATATTGTTTACTAAGTTATCCATGTTTATTAAATCAAATATAATTGAGAATTGAGCAATATTAAGAGGAACTATTTCTTTAATGTGAAGGTTATGATACTCGTTCTTCGGGATGACTTAGTTAATTTGGTGGGTGGTCATCCACACAAATGACTTGGGATTAATCCCCTTAATACCTTCTAAATTGAACATATTGAGGATTCCAAAATAAAAAGGTTGTAATACTCCCCTGTTAATTAACAAATCCGCATGCCAAAGAGTTGTACCATTTGAAAACAATTCGAATTCCTACTTTTTGCAGCTTAATTTTACATTCATCAATGGGTTCAATATAATTTCTTTTCCGATTTTACTAAATGATTTATCCTCCATTTTTTAATTAGAGATAAATTTGTCTTAAAAGTTAAAAATACATTTATCTATGATAGTTGAATTCTCTGTGTCTTCATAAATGGGTTGACATTAACATTATTCACTATTGTCCCATTCTCAATCAAATCTTGGAGGTAGTCCATAAAGCTAATTATTTAATTTATTAGGCACTAAAAATTTGGCTGCTTGTCATTATACTAGGTCTGCTACATTAATCATTAATTAAAGTCAATCCTATATTCTATTTATTCCAGTTTATATAGCACAATTTTTTAGTTTATTACAAAAAAAAAAATCCGATACTTTAAATTTGAAAGAACTAATTTTACAATTTCATTTGAAGGAGAGAAGGACTTAGAGGCGGATCCAAAATTTTAATATCAAGTGTTAATTAATTGGGTTTTAAACTAAAAATGTATACACAATTAATAAACTTCTTAACACATATATTATTTGAACAAACAACTACATACTAGATCCTGTCAAATTTGTACGTGAACTTTTAGCTCCGCCCCCATTTTCTCAAAAGCGGATAGCGAGATTACAACTTGATAACCCAATACATGAACTAGGACTGGACTCAAAACTCAAAGTTGCCTCATAAAATATACCTAAACTTATATAAGTAGGATACATTAGTAGCACAATGTGTGTATCTCATCTTTTTGGATTTCTAATTCAGCCACTTATCATACACACACTGTTGAATCTTCATTCACACTCATATTACTAGTTATACACATATGTAAAATGGATAACACAACATCATATATACCAGTGTATATCCATGTATATCCTTGTATATTTCTATTTATATCCATCTTCAAGCACCATCAAAAGTTCAAAACTCTCACAACATTATATTATTACAATGTTTAATGTATTGTACACTTGTTTCACACTGTTATACGATGTATATACAACATACGTTACTGTAACAAAAGTGTTATATAATGTTACCTTTAAAAATGAGTGTGTGAAACCCTCAAAGTTACATTAACTTTTCATTGGAAGGTGGATTTGTCATAATTTAAGCTAGCATTTTACTATATATATATATATTCTCAATTCTCAAATATTTTTGGAAAATAAGAAACTTGTCTTCTAACCATAAGTTTGGTACAAAATTATCATTTTTATAATGAACTAGACAATACATTATCCTAAAATCATAACACGATATTTGACTTAAAACTACTAATAGCATAATTACTAGCCATTACAATTAGTCGAAGATCAATTAGTACAAAATAATAATAAAAATAATAATAATAACAAGGATGATAACTATCCATGCTTTAATTAATATAATCTTTCCACTTCACGACTACCACGTATTTCATATCAAATGACCAAAAGGGTTGATAAGGAATTAGTTTGGATCACGGGCTTTTGTAAAATTACAATATAAAAAGGGTAACTTTAAAATTTGAAAAGAAATCGACAACTATTTTTTGGCCCAAAAATAGATTTTTAACATATTCCAGGATTTGGTTTTCAAAATCTCCCAAAAACTAAATAAATTTTATGACCAAACAAAAATTTGCCAAAAAAGATTTCAAAAAGTACTTCTAAATCTATACCAAATGAGTTAAATCTTTCTTTTCTAATAATTATTGTGATTCACTTAGTTTACTGCAGGTTCTATTAATAGGGTATAGGGGTCTTGCCGGCCACGAGCCTTATTTATTTAGTAAAGTCAAGCTTTGACGGTAGATTGAGATGACTTGTTGAGGCACGAGTGCCCTTACTAATTTTGGGACTTAGCTTATTTTTAAATCAAGATATATACTTATTTGTTTTTTTAATTTTGTAATTGATATCACACTAATAGTATAGTTATCCAGTAAAGGTCAACTTAGGATCAAATATGACAACAAATACCAATTGCATCCCTAAATTGAGGCGTGACATCTAAGTCCCAAGCTATTCCTCCATAAGAGACACAAAAATACAACAATTAACATTCTCAAACATCATAAATCACCAACACGGGTTGTGGTGCACTGGTGGAAGTACTTCATCCTTAACCAGAGCCCAGAGGTTTCGGGTTCGAGCCCTGGGTATGAAGAAAATCTTGTTGGGAGCGCCACCCCTGAATAGGCTCTGCAGTGCGCGATCTAAATTTAGTCGGAACTCCAATGTGGACTTCAAACACCGGATGAAAAACCAAAAAAAACATCATAAACCAAATTTCACATGCATTAGATGTAGGAAATATACAACAGAAAATGCACCAAAAAGACATTAATATCCTCACACAATTTGTCGTTGCCCTAACTTTATTATTAGAGTCCTTGCTTTTGATTTCTATCATTATTTGTTGTTTACAATATTTTTTATTTTCACAGTATTTTGTTTTTGTTTCTTTCTCGGAGGCTTTGCATAGTTTAGTTGCTATGATTTCTGCATTGTTTTCTTCTTTTTTGTACTTATATTTATTGTATTGAGCCAAGAATTTTTGGTAACAATCTCGGTGTGATTTGAAACAAGAAAAGAATACGTGATTAATTAGTTGATCAATCAATTACTGGGGATAAATATATAATAGAATTGCTACATGAAACTTCTCATAGAATCATCCAAACAGTATAAATCAACTAACTATATATAATATATATGCTTCCTTACAAAACTAAATGATATTTCACTTCACATAAAAATGAATAAACCAATTTAGTTGAAACTTAAAACGATCAAACACACTATTCCAAGTATAATAGTGTATAACATACAAATTTATCCATCTCCAAACACCATAAAAACTCTCACAACATTATACAATGTATAATGGTATATAACATATTAGGGAAAAATTACCTAATTACCTCCCTCTCCTTCACTTTTCATTATTATGAAACTAACCATAATTTGGATTTCTGATACATGTATCTGGCGCATCCAGATACATGAATCTCGAATACATGAGATCAAAATTAGGTGTAATCTGTTCTAAATACAATGTATCCAAGTGGATTCACATGTATCTGATTCTCTCGCTCGCGTCTCTCCATGTATAGCTCTTGATGCTCGGAGGTCGCACAAACTATTTTTCCGTATAAATTATTTGTGTTATCGACATCATATTGTTTTTGGGCCTAGCACATCATAAGCGAAGTGTGAGATATTGGATTTTTGTCTGGGTTAACTTTAAATTGTCAAGTTGAAAGATATATCAAGCTCTTTACCCTATTTCTATAATGAACTAGACCAGTGACGGAGCCACCCTATTATGAGGGGGTCATCCGACCCCCCTTCGGCAGAAAATTATATAATTTATACATGGTTAAAATAATTTTTTAGGTATATATAGTAGATGTCGAACCCCCTTCGGCTACTTCGTGTGTCCATTTTTTAGACTTTGAACCCCTTATTGAAAATTCTGGCTCTTGCCACTGAACTAGACAATACATTATCATAAAATCTTAACACAATATTTTAAGAAAATTACTTATAACACAATTACTTATAACTATACTACAATTAGTCAAATTACAATCAGGTAGAAATTAAGAATCATTAGTTAAAAAAAAATAAAGAATAACAAGGATAGTAACTAACTATTCTCTAATTAATATAATCTTTCCACATTCACAAGCGATCTCTTCATGACAAGCATGCATTTCCAGATCAAATGACCGAAATAAATAGATAGAAATTACGACCCAAACTTTTAAATTTTGTAACAGATCTAGCCCATGACCCCAAGTCAACTCCAACTCGAGACTGTTCCTTCATAAGAGACATGTACAAAAATACAACAACTAACATTCTCAAACAACATTAACCAAATAATTAATTATCTTATGGTTATTGCTTCCTTGTAAATTTTATTTTTCCCCTTGTTTATCGAGTTTTTGGGGACCAATAATCCCATTGAAATCATTAATGGCACGACTACAGAGAATGTTACGTAATTCAGATTTTATATTCAATTTTAAAAGCGAGAGACTATATATATAAATACAAATGCATAACTCTATGTCATATGCTTTTATGATTATACTAATACAAATCTTTCCATGTCCAATTCTCTTTTGCCTTCCGTTCTCTCTCGCTTTATACAAACACAAATTATATAAATACAATGTACAAATTGTGTTTGTATAAAGCGAGAGAGAAATTTGATATACAAATACAAATGTTTTAACTCGATTCAATTGTATATTAACTCGATTCACTTGTATATAAATTCAAATTTTATGAAGATATACAAACACAATCATTGATACCTATACATAGTAGTTACATATAGACAATTATCTAACCGATATACATATACAATTCACCTCTCTCCACTCTCTGCCCTCTCTGGCTCACCTCTCTCATCTCTCTCATAATCTCGCTCGCCACTCTAGCCTAACACAAAGAACATATACATATACAAACACAATTTTCATACACACAGACGCCCGATTTATACAAATTACCGCGATTTATAAAATCGCTGAAATTTATACAAATCATATGCTCCAGCGCAAATACAAAATTGTAGCTATACAACGCTAATATAATTTTTATGTTTGCTATTCCTAAAATTTACTCTATAAACTATTTATATTATTTTTGCATTTTATTATTTTTTGATTTGCTCGAAAAAAAATTGTTCCTCTGCTTAAGGGGTACACTATCAATGATACATAAAGCTTGTTCCAATCTGTATGTCTTCGGACGAATCTTATTAAATAAATATAACGTACCGTTTCAAATAAAAAAAAAATCGATACCTAAAGCCCATTCGAACTTGCCTACTTTGTATGACAAGTGTTGAGATGTAAGTGACAAGACACATTATGATTGAAAGAAAAATATATAATTAATGAATTGGTTTGTAAATGATTAAAAATCACAGTGAAAACAAATAATATAAAGCATATTATAAGGTTATGAAAAGATTACAATGATTGTTACTTATAATAATAATAAAGTAAAAGGGATCACATGAAATGCATGGGAAGAGTTGTTTTGTTGTGTATTTTTTCTATTCGCCATTTCATTATTGATATGATAATAAACGTACTGTGTAGCAAATAACAAAGTCGTGTATCTATATAAATATAATAAAATAATTAAAAAAATTACTAGTTGATCACAAGCAGCATAGGCCCAACATAGAAAATGAGTCAATTTAATAACAAATTATGCAAGTGTTATTACATAAATACAAATACAATTTAATTCAATTCAAATAATATTTGTTATAGTCTTATATTTTTAGGTATACGCATTGAATTTTCGGTAGTAGATTCATAATAAAAAAAAATATTTGTGATTGTTCCAGAAGAAATGAAACAAAAAATATGATTGTGATATGTACAAGTACACGCTCTTCCCTTCATGCTTGTGATTGTGATTTATAGTACTTTTTACGTCATTTAAATAATATATGTTACTAAGAAAAAAGTTATAATTATCCTTTGTCATATTTTTTTTTATATATTTGACATTATCATCCAACTTTGGACACATATTTGTCCTTAGCTAAGTCTCATGTCCCTCTCTTATGATGTGGCGCCTGTATAAATATATTTTTATCCAAATTCAAATTTGCTCTCAATTTAATTCTTCTCTCCACCCAATATTGTACCTTACCTATCTAACCCATTAAAAGGCCAAACACATATACACAACCCCTCAAACTTGTCCTAATTTTTCATTTTGGCACTCTTAGACCTTAGTCTTGTTCCATTTTAACTTCTAAACTCCTTTTTTATGTACCATTTAAATACGAAATGCTAAATTTTATGATATTTTTATTTTTATTTATGTTCTTCAATTGCAATTTTTTATTTTAAAAATTGCCATGTGTCCGTTAATTTTCGTAAATAAAAATTAACGAACAAACATTGATTATTTTGAAATAATAATATCACTTTTTGAGATTTTTTCTGTATTTTTCATGAAAATAAATTGATGAAAGTGCTTTGATTTTCTTTCTTAAACATTTAATTAAATTAAGTAACGCCGCATATTTTATTTTTTTCATATCATCCTGTCTATTAGAATTTAAAGCAAATACTCGCTTTGTAATTTTTAATTTAACTCAATACGAATTAAAAAAAAAAACTCAGCTTCAATAAGAGTTAAAAAGAAAAGGGACTCTTGTTCATTGCCAATAGCACTACTAGAAAAATGCTAATACTCGACAAACTTCCTCAGGCTGTCAATGGTTCTTTGAGATAGAAGACCAGCACAATGTCGTCAGTTATTTTTCATGCAAAAATATAGAAAAACTCTAAAAAGATTATTTTTAAAAAAATATCAATTAACATTTGTATGTTAATGTTTAGTTTTTTTTTGCGAAAATTAACGGAACCACATCGATTTTAAAATAAAAACTATAATTGAAAAATAAAAATAAAAATAAAGAAATCATAAAAATAATATTTCGTGTTTAAATGATACATAACAAATGTAGTTTAAGGTTTAAAATGAAACAAGCTAAGATGGATCAAAATGAAAAATAAGAACAAGTTTGAAGGGTTGTAAATGTGTTTGGCCTCATTAAAACCCATTCTTAATATTAATTTTTCATAACATTGATACACAACTATATGAAAAAGATTCACAACCAAATTGTTACTATTATTCTCTTCATTAGCATTAGCTTCATTCACGAGCTCTTTAATTCTCTGCAAACTCTAAGCAACCAAAATGTAAATATGAATGTCAATTTTGTTATCAATGGACAGATGCATTTTTGTGAATCTTGAAAATAAAATGGCGTGATCCTAAGTCTCTCGTGTATCAATGATTCTCCTTCACAATATAACGATGAAAAATGATACTAGGAGTTGATTTAATGAGTTATATGGGTAGGTTAATGTTGTGGAGTAGAAGAATTAAATCGGAGTAAATTTTAATTGAGATAAACATACATTCACATAGGTACCAAGTAGGATAATAAGAATGGGAACAAGATATTTAATTGTTTAAGAATAAATATGTGTCTAAAATTGAATGACAAGGACAAACATATTAAAAACAACCTGACAAAAAATAAATATATTTTTTCTTTAAACAAGAACAAATATGATCCTTTTCTATTACAAAAATATCCTTCAGGAGAAGAAATTGCATGCTTGCTTCTATAATGAAAAGATTATAATTTAATAAAATAAAGGGATCACGAGAAATGCATGGGAAAAATTGTATTATTGTCATTTATGGGCTATTTATTATTCTATTAGCCAAATACATATTTTTTCAACAAAATGAACATTATTAGTACTGCATATAAGAGTTCAGAGCCTAAAGGGCAAAAAAAATTGTCAAAATTTCCAAAAGGGCAAATCACTTTTTTTTCTAACCAAAAGAGCAAAATCGCTACTGACGCAGCGATTTTCCTCTGACAAAATCGCTACTGACGCAGCGATTTCGTCTAAAAACTTTTTTTCTTTTTTTTTTTTATTAAAAATCGCTGCGATTTTGTAATTTTTATTTATTTTTTTAAATTAAAAATAGTTGCTTTTTTCTTTAAAAAAACTAAAACGGAAGATCAAAAAAAATTAACCAAAAGGGCTTCTGACAAAACAAAAATAAAAATCGCTGCTTATTTTCTCAAAAATAAAAAACTTTTTTTCTAGCAGCGATTTTGGTTAAGAATTTAAAAAAAAAGATTTGTTTTTTAATTTAATATTCTTTTATTATTATTTATGATATATAATTCAATTTTTCTCATGCTTCAACAATTTTATTGAGTATATTGTCGTCTTGTTTATCATTTTTATATTATTAATAATTAATAATAGGCATGAAAATAATAGCACTCGGCATGAAAAACGCTACCCTGCAGCGATGTTTTAGGAAATAAAAAATTCTGACTTAAAATCGCTGCCACAGCAAAAAAAGAAAGAAAAAAAAATTACAATGGCAACGATTTTTACTAATTAAAAAAAAAATAATTAACAAAATCGCTGCCACGGCAGCGATTTTTAATAAAAAAATTTAAAAAAAGAAAAAAAACTTTTAAACGAAATCGCTGCTAGGGCAGCGATTTTTCTCATTTTGTCAGAGGAAAATCGCTGCGTCAGTAGCGATTTTGCCCTTTTGGTTAGAAAAAAAAGTGATGTGCCCTTTTGAAATTTTTGACAATTTTTTTTGCCCTTTAGGCTCCGGACTCCTACATATGACAATGCAATGCCATTATAAAATTATATGAGGACGCAGTTTTCGAAAAATCATACTTGTGATATTAATTTTAAGGGGAAAGAGCTGATATACTATTTAATTAACTTTGCGACTTACATAATATTTTTTGTTTATGAAATGATTAATATATTATAATTAACTTTTTATTAATGGTAAAAATGAAAGAACTTAAAAGAAAGGTCAAAGCCATTTTTGCAAAATTATCTAATTAGATAAATATCTCCGCTATATTTATTAAATTTACTATACTTACTTTAATATAATTACATAATCTCTCTCTTTCTACTCTCCTCTTGTCACAACCCAAAACCAGATGTGATGGCACGTGCCCAAACCCCACCGGACACGTCAGCCTAACACCCAAAAACCCGACGATACAAAATTTATAACACAAGAATAAGATAGAAAGATAAGCGGAAGTCTTAAATAAACTCAACATAACCCCAGAATTGGTTGTCACATGTACAAACCTCTAATACAGAATCTGAATAAAATATACAAGTCTCATAGTAAAGTTCTAGAATAGAACAGAACAGTAAATACAGATAACTTGAGGGCACGTCTGGAATGAACCGCTACCTCTCAAGTAAGTCTGGAAGCTCTAAT
>JAJOOS010024128.1:0-13859 GCA_029582725.1 Solanum chiquidenum
ATGCTAAAAGCATCTTAAGGAGTCATCTAAAAAGTATGATCCTTTACTACCCATGATGGCTACATGGTTTATGGAGACTTGAGTTAATATGAACTCGCATCCCTATATCGGTGCTCAATACTACTCCCAAAATATACTTAGCTCATACGTTTTAAAACAATCTTGTTTCTTTTGTTTGAGATAATTACTCAAAACTTAGCTTAAAAGTTCTCTTGGAATCGATGTTCCCTTTTCTTGCTCAAATGTGAAAACATTTATAAAGTTCTTTGGGAATACTTAGTTCCCTAATAGCTTTTTGAGAAATGAACTGAACTCTTTACTCCTTGCTTAACTTGAAAACTTGAGTCTTTAAAATGAACTCAAAACATTGATAAAGACTCTTGAAAACTTTAAGAAACTTTTCTTGGACTTGCTTCTTAACTTCTAGACCTGACTCTTAATTTCGTTGACTTTGATCTTAACTTTCCTTGAATTGGATTATGGATTCAAGGTTTATGATCTCATGTTTATGGATGATTTCTAGATGTTTAAAAGTCATTTAAAGTAGTTAGAATCAATGAAAAGTGTTAGGACACTTTAGAATAACTTAAACGGGTTGAACGATGAAAACTGATGAAAAATACCGATACGGGTGCGTCCCTGGCGTGCCGCGCCAGGTCCCATTTTACTGGGGCTCATTTCTGGCGCACTGCTGGCGTGCCGCCCCAGCCTTCCTGGCGCTATCGGAGCGCGTGCCAGCATCCCTTCAGGCAAAAATTCAGACGAAATTTTGATCGCGTTTTCTGACCCTAAATCATTTTAATCCGATTCTTTTTCCCAAATTCACTTTAGATTTATGTACCCAAATCCTAATTTAAATAACTCAGGGAAACAACACTTAATCATCAAGAAACTCCTAAATCCCAACTCCTATCCAAGAACGAAATCAATACAATAACAACTATCAAGATCATTCAGTTATCAATCATTTTAGGATGAAAATACGTTGAATTAAACATGCTTGGCGCGTGGGTGAACTAAACCAAAACTATGTGATCTCACATACCTTATAGGGATCACCCCCGACGAAATCCACAAGCTAAACTCAACGATCTCCTTGCTTCTCCTTCTCTTTTCTCCTCTTCTTTCCTCTTTTCTAAAACCTTAAATCTTTTCCAAAAGCGTAAAACTGACCAAGTTCATTTTAGAACCTTAATTAATTCACTAAAACGAATTAAAATAAAAGGGTAAGGAAAAGACCAAACTACTCTTCAAAAATCTAGATTTGGACTTTCCTTAAACACACAATCCAACTTCCAAAGGGTATAACTCACTCATCTGAACTCGGAATCGCGCAAACTTGGCGGCGTTGGAAAGATCATTCCAAGGGATTTCCAACCATATATGGAACTATACTTAACTCATCCTGATCTAGGAGTTATGGTCGTTTAAAGTTGACAAAAATTCACTTTAACTTACTTATAATTTTCCAAATTTCCTTATACCTTTCAAAAATGACTAATTCCATATTTTAAACTTCTTTCTAGTTGTGAGATGTTACATTGACCATCTGTCTGAGGATGAAAGGCAGTACTTAAATTCACCTTTGAACCCAAGCCTTTCTCAAAAGATTTTCAGAACTGTGCAGTAAATTGTGCACCTCTATCTGAAATAATGGAGACTGGGACTCCATGAAGTCTTACCACCTCCTGAATATATAACCTGGCATAATCTTCTGCTGAATGGGTAGTCTTTACTGGCAGAAAGTGGGCTGATTTTGTCATTCTGTCGACAATCACCCAAATAGAATCATGCTGCCAGCGAGACCTTGGAAACCGTGTGATGAAATCCATATTGATCATCTCCCACTTCCATTCCGGAAGTTATATATTCTGAGCCAAACCACCGGGCCTTTGGTGCTCAACTTTCACTTGCCGGCAATTTGGACACTTAGCAACAAATTCAACAATGCCCTTCTTCATGCTATTCCACCAATAAAATTCTCTCAAGTCACGATACATCTTTTTGGAAACCGGATGAATGGAATATTTGGAGCTATGAGCTTCCTCCATAATCCTCTCTTGGAGTCCATCCACCATAGGTACACACAATCTACCTTGATATCTCAGTACACCATCTCCCCCTTGTTCAAAAGCTAATACTTTTTTCTTTTGAACATTTGCCTTCAATTGAAGAAAAATAGGGTCTTGGTCTTGCTTCTCTTTAACTTCTGACATTAGTGATGATTCAGCCCCATTCGTCACCACTATTCCTCCTTCTGTGGAATCAATAAGTCGGACTCCTAGACGTGCAAGCCTATGCACATCTTTTGCTAACTCTCTCTTTTCTTCCTCAACATGGGCGGTACTACCCATGGACAACCTGCTCAAGGAATCAGCAACAACATTAGCCTTACCTGGGTGATAAAGAATACTCATGTCATAATCCTTGAGTAACTCTAACCACCTCCTTTGTCTGAGATTAAGCTCTTTTTCTGAGTGAACACATATTGAAGACTCTTGTGATCAGTGAATATATCAACATGAACACCACACAAGTAATGACGCCATATCTTTAAAGAGAACACTACAACAGCCAACTCTAAGTCATGGGTTGGGTAGTTCTTCTTATGAACTTTCAACTGTCTGGAGGCATAACCTATAACTTTGTCATTCTGCATTAAGACACAAACCAAACCAACTCTAGATGCATCATAATACACCACAAAACCTTGAGTACCTTCTAGTAAGGTCAAAACTGGGGCAGTAGTCAACGTCTTCTTCAATTCCTGAAACTTTTCTCACAAGCTTCAGACCATTGAAATTTCATTGTCTTCTGAGTCAACTTCGTCAAAGGAGACGAAATGGACGAGAATCCCTCTACAAACCTTCTATAATATCCAGCCAAGCCCAATAAACTCCTAATAACAATTGGAGATGTGGGTCTAGGCCAATTCTGCACTGCCTCAATTTTGTGAGTATCAACTTTAATTCCCTTTCCAAACACAATGTGGCCTTAGAATGCCACAGATTCAAGCCAAAACTCACATTTAGAGAACTTGGCATACAATTCAATATCTTTCAAAGTTTGAAGAACTATTCTGAGGTGACAAGCATGATCTTCTCCATTCCTTGAATAGATTAGTATGTCATCAATTAAGATGATAACAAACATATCTAAATAAGGTTTGAAGACTCTGTTCATAAGATCCATGAATGCTGCTGGTGCATTAGTCAAACCAAAGGACATGACCAGAAACTCATAATGTCCATAACGGGTCTTGAATGCTGTCTTGGGAATATCACATTCCCTTACTCTCAACTGATGGTAACCTGATCTGAGGTCTATTTTTGAAAAACAAGAAGCACCCTGAAGCTGATCGAAAAGATCATCAATTCTAGGAAGATGATACTTACTCTTGAAGTTAACCATGTTCAACTGACAGTAGTCTATACAAATCCTAAGGGAACCATCCTTATTTCTCACAAATAAAACCGGAGCACCCCAAGGTGAGACACTTGGTCGAATGAAGCCCTTATCTAACAAATCCTTTAACTGCTCTTTCAACTCTGCTGGTGCCATTCTGTATGGCGGAATAGATATAGGACGAGTATCTGGAAGAAGATCTATACCAAAGTCTATCTCTCTCTCAGAAGGGACTCCGGGAAGATCATCTGGAAAGACTTCTGGAAACTATTTTACTACAGGAACTGACTGAATAGGAGGTACCTCAACACTTGAGTCATTAACTCGAACTAAGTGATAGACACACCCCTTAGAAACTAACTTTCTTGCCTTAAGGTACGAAATGAAACGACCCTTAGGCACTGATGAACTGCTTTTCCACTCTAAGACTGGGTCATTTGGAAACTGAAACTTGACTACTCGAGTTCTACAATAAACTGAGGCATAACAGGCATGAAGCCAGTCCATACCAAGAATGACATCAAAATCTTACATGTCTAACTCAATTAAGTCAGCCATGGTACTCTTGTGATTGACAGAAATGGGACAATCACGATAGACTCTCTCTGCTAGAATAGACTCACCAATAGGCGTAGAGACACTGAATGGTTCACTAAGTTGCTCAGGAAAAATATCAAAGTTCATAGCAACATCTGCTTCTTCCTCTTCCCAGGAATGAAGAATTTTCGAAAAAAAAAGATTTTCGTTTTTTATTTTTGTTTATAGATTTCTTATTATTATTATATAAATAATATTAAGCAAGCGGCCAGGAGTTACAGAAGATAAACTCGCTCCTGGATCTGGCAAAGCATAAACAATAAAGTCAAAGACTCGAATCATACCAGTGACAACATCTGGGGAATCCTCTTGCTCTTGATGACTAGTGATAGCATATAAGCGGTTTGTCCCTCCGCCAGTACCGGAAGTAGCCCCTCTAGGTGCAACTCTGTCTGGTGGAGCAGCTGAAGAAGACTGGGCTCTATTTCCCCCATTACCATTTCCCTACTTGTTCTTTCGACACTCTCGTAGGAAATGCCCAGTCTGACCACACTTGAAACAACTAGTGGAGCCCTCACGAAAAATACCTGAGTGGTTTCTACCACACTTGGCGCAGGCAGGAGGCTTACTACCCCATTGCGCCACACTACTTTGAGAATAGGCAGGCTTAGCTCTAAAGTTCTGATTATTGTGCTCACCTTTGTTCTTAGGTGCAGGTGCACTAGCAGATGATAGAGCAGGTCCCTTCTGTTTCGGTTGGCAGGATGACCGATTGGCATTACTCTTCTACTGTCTGGACTCATTCCCTGTCTTAGCCCTCTTGTTCTTGACTTCCTCTCTATCCCTAAGTTTCTTTTCCTCTACTTGCTGCACATATACCATCAACCTTGAAATGTCCATGTCTCCAATAAGCATTGCTGCCCAGCCCTCTTTGCTTGATAGACAACCCAACCCAGCAACAAACAAGCTCATTCTACTCTTCATGTCCTTAACCATCTCCGGAGCATAACGGGATAGTTGGGTGAACTTCAACCCATATTCGTGAACACTTAGAGAATCCTGCTTAAGTGTGAGGAACTCACGTACCTTAGCCTCTTTTAGTTCTCAGGGAAAGAAACGCCCCAAGAAAGCCTTTTCAAAACATGCCCAACTCGCAGGTGGTGCATCCTCAGCTCTACCCCCTTTCCACTGATCAAACCAAGTCCTAGAAACATTCTTCAGTTGATATGCAACTAGCTCAACTCTCTCTTTATCAGTAACATGCATCACATCAAATACCTTTTTCAGTTCATCAACAAAGTTCTTGAACCAGTGAAACTTGGAGGATTCATCCTCAAGAAATCACGAATCCTTGAAGTGTCAGCCTCTTCTTGTCGAGCTCCCCTTTGTTGACCAACCTGGTTAGTCACAGCTTGACTCAGCATCCTAATTGCCTCTCTGAACTCAGCATTAGAAAATTTCCCTTGAGGTTGCACTTCAGGTGCATTAGCTAACTCTTGCTCCTCAACATTACGCCTAGCAGGACGCCCTCTGACAGTTGTTCGTGGAGGCATGATTATCTGAAAACACGCGCAAGCACGAATTAGAAAGAAACTTTTTAGAGATAAACTCTAACGCGCGAGATGAGGGTGAAAGAAGTGAAAGAATTCCTAAATATTGCAGCCTCCTAATTATAGATGTGGAGCACTTTACACCGATAACCAGGACTCTACAGACACGGCTTCATAGACTCCCTAGGACTCTTGAACTCTGTGCTCTGATACCAAGTTTGTCAAGCCCCGAGCCTACACCCTAGGCAGGACTGGCACTCGAAGACCATTGCTGGCCCCAAGCGAACCTTTGGTCTGGCTTACTAACTCAGCGGAAGACTTAACTCATCACATAAAACATTTATGAATAAACTAGAATGTTATAAAGGAACATTCAACTTACCATTTAGGCAAACTCAAATCTTTAGCATAAGAAATGAAAAGTAAAGACAACTGAAATAACTAACTGATTGTCTGTCTATGAAGCCTCTAAAACAACTGAGATGGATGTTGGGACAAACCCCATAACATCCTAATGCACTAAACTAGAAAAAAAAAAGATCCTCCGGAATGCAAGGAGGCTCACCGACTGACTCTGAACTGCTCACTGGATCAACGGTGCGTTGGAATGCCGATCCTAGTTACTTGTGTCAGCATCAGAAGATGATGCAGGCCAACTGGCATCAGTACATTGAATGTACGAGTATGCGAGTTGGAATGCTAAAACAACATAGGCTTGAAAATGAATCTGAAAGAAACTGAAGAACTTACCTGGCTCAACTTAACTCAACATAAATCACTGAACTCATTTCAATATAAAGCAATTTAAAACAAGTGCAATATAAAGAAAAGATGATTAAAATATGATGTCAACTCTGTGTGTATGCAAAGATACATATAACTCTGAGATGTATGTAAAAATACAATAAAATGATGTATATAAAAATACAATAACTTCTGTGGGAGTTTCTCTAACCGACAACGATCATATAAGAGCTATAGTGATGATACAACGATCTACCTCACGCTGCCAGCGCATCCTATACCTGGCCAAAGGTATAGGACCTGAACTACTAAGTAGATCCACTAGTCTATTGTGAAAATGGTTCATCTAAAAAGTATGACCCTTTTCTACCCATGGTGGCCACATGGCTTATGGGGGCAGTGAGTGATCTGAACTCCCCCCCATATCGGTGCTCAATACTACTCCCAAAATATACTAGCTCTTTATGTTTTAAAAACATACTTCTTTCTGTGATTTGAGATTAGTGCTCAAAAACTTAGCTCAAAGGCTATCTTGGAAATCTCAGTTTCCCTTCTTGCTTTTTTTAGAAAGCTATTACTCTTTTCTGAAAATTAGCCCTAAGGCTCTTTGGAAATCTCAGTTTCCATTCTTATTAAAATGTTAAAACATTTTTAAATCTCTTTGGGAATACATAGTCCCCATATACTTCTTTGAAGAGAAGATCTTCAAACTTTACTTCTTTACTGAACTCAAAATTTAAGTCTTAAAATAACGTTAAAACATTTGTGAAAGACTTTTGAAAACTTTAAGAACTTATCTTAACTTGACTCTTGACTTTGACGTTAACTGCTCTTGACTTGACTCTTGACTTTTCCCTTAACTGCTCTTGACTTGACTCTCAACTGATCCTTGAATTGAATTATGGATTCAAGGATTTTGATTTGTGATTGGAAAGATCTCATGTTGTTTAGGAATGATTTTAGATAGTTAAACATGAGAAAAAAAAAAAATCAAGACTTGAAGGTGGGTCCGCGACGCGGAGGCATAATTAAATTTTTGGTTTCGAAAACGTCTTTTGAGCCAGAACACCTCGTGTCAGCTTCGAATTGCTGAAATGTTCAAATCTAGGTACTAGGCGCGCGACGCGCGACCACCCTCTAATTTCGTCCGACGAAATTTCTTCTTCATTTTCCAATCCCAATTCACCCAACCTCGGTTCTTTTTCTCAAATTACCTTTATATACAGATACCAAGAAAATGTACCTAAGAACCTAACTCAAAACGACTCTATAATGCGACGTAACGAACTCTAGAAATTTCTCAATTCATCGCAATTCAAGAACAACATTCAAATTCAAGAACATCAACTTTCAAACTCTTTTAGGATGAATTTTTCTGAACTAAATATATTCGTCCCGTGGGTGGATGAACCCAACGCTATGAGAGACTTACATACCTTATATGGTCAATTCCTTGGCGAATCCGCAACCAAAATCAATCGTTCTTGGCGAATCTTGCTTTTCCTCTTCTCCTTTCTCTTGCGTTCTTTCTCCAAAATCCCTTACTCTATTTCTCAAAAGTGTACACTGAACTAACTCAGTTTTGACCCCAATTATTTTATTAAAAATGGATTCAATTAATTGGGTAAGGAAAAGACCAAACTACCCTTCAAAAATCCGGATTGGACATGTCCTTAATCTAACAACCCAAATTCCAAAGGGCCTAACTTACTCATACGAACTCGGAATCGCGCAAAATCCGCGGCGTTGGAAAGATCATTCCAACCATATCTGGAAGTACACCTAACTAACCCTGATCTAGGAGTTATGATTGTTTGAAGTTGACCAAAAATTCACTTTAACTTACTTAATTGTTTTTCCAAATTTCCTCCTTCTTTCCAAAAGTAACTATTTCCAGATTTTAAACTTCTTTCTAGTTGCGAGATGTTACAAAATCAAAATTTTAAAAAGGCTTCAATATATTTCTAACTTGGCTTGATATACACGTGTAACATGCGTGTCAAAAACTAATTTATCGTAAAATAAGGTCTTACAATTATTAGAAATGTCAAAACTTAATATATTCAAGAAATTTAAATATTTTGCTTCAAAAATATCTCTTAAGAAAGAGGAAAAAGAACTCTTAAATACAATAACATCAAATTTATCTAGTTTGTCTTTTCAACTTTCCAACAACATATTTGAGAATATTTCATTTAATTTGATTTGCTATTATTAATTTTCCAATAAAAAATTTTGAGAAATTTTATTAATGAAAACTTTTCATGAGGCTCATATTTATCTAGAGGTTTGACCAACTTGGATTAGCATCAGAAAGTTAATTTTGAAGGATTAAACTTTTTATATTCTTAATCGGTGTTTAGTATCAGTTTTGAGATCCCACTTACCTGGAGAACTAAAACTGGTTCCATTTTACGAGCTCCGATTTGAGATTTAGTACAAGATTTATACTTAATTTTAACTGGTTGATTGAAGTTTTAATATGGAATTTTTACTTAAAACCAAAATTAGAAAAAAAAAGTCTTGAAATTTTTCGACATCATTCGATATACACAAACAGCACACGTGTCAAAAAACTAATTTATAATAAAATAAGGTCTATAATAATTAAAATATCAAAAGTCATATATATTCAAGATATTTAAATACTTTCTTTCAAATTCCTCTTTAGAAACAGGGAAAAAACTCTTAAATGCAATAACATCAAATTGATCCAATTGCTCTTTCAAACTCTCCACAACAAATTTGAGCATATTTCATCTAATTCAATTTGCTACTTATTATTAATTTCCAATAGCAAATTTTATTTATGAAAACTTAGCATGAGACTCCTATTTAAATGAGCATCAAAACATTTTTATAGTATAATGTGCTTTCAAATATTCTTTAAGTATACTTACTCAACTCTCTCATTCAATATTACATATAATATAATTAAAACTATGTTAAATATTTATGTTATTTTTATTGAATGATGTGAAAAAACTAAGTGTACTTATTGTGGCTAATGATGATATATCTCAAAATTCATATATATTATGTTTTCAAAAGCTTGAAGTGGAGACACTAGGAGTACAAATGGATTTATGGCATTCAATATTCATGATTAAACACAAATGTGTTTTGATTTAATCTTAATGAGCTAAACTATGCCTATTATGGATGATTCCTAACTAATTACAATTTAATCTTAATTGTTTACTTGAATGTTTGTTTTAATGATATGACATGACTCGATATACACATGTAACACACGTGCATAATTTATGAAAAATCCAAACAATATAACGTTTATCTGAGTGAGAACTATATTTTTATCTTGCTGAACATTTTTTCTTTCTTAGATTACTAGGCAACAAAAAAGCTTCGATCGATGGAGATTACTACGATGATTGTGGGAATAACAACTCCAGATGACAATGAAGAATATTCCAAAGAATTTATGGAAGCTGGGCTTGATGAATGCTATGAGAAGCCATTAACAAAGGAGATACTTCAAAGCCTTGTTGAGAAAATTTCTAAAAAAGTTTAGAAGAAAATCAAAGGATAAAAGATATATTATAGTTCTTATTATAGAAGAAATAACATTATAAAAGAAATAAATCACCTTATTACAAGACTAAAGTTATATAATATAGTTCTTCTTTAGTTATATGTACTTGACCTATACAAATATTACTTTCAAATTTGGTGAGTGTTAAAGATGTACTCGTAGAACATATACATATCTGACTATGATGCTATATATCCCTATTATTATGTACTAGAAAACTTCTTTTTGTTGGTTTCTCATTCGGAGTGTCATATCTATCCTGAAGTCTTACTAATTTGAAATCATGGTTAATATATCATGCACCTGGTAAGAGCTTTGAGTTGTTATATATGATATACAATCAAAATTTGTGGGGTTAAGCTAACATATTTTATCTATAGTTGTGTTAAATTCATGTACAACAAGTTTACAAGGTACTATTGAAGACTATGAATATCCATTAGAGGAAAAAGTTAAGAAGCGTACTAAAAATTTATAATGAGTAATCCTTTTGTGGATTTGAGTTTTGATGGTAGTATAAAATCTTTTAAATTTCAATCCATCGAATTTAAATTTATAGAAGAAAAATTGATTTTATTTGAGGTTTCCTTTGCATCATCCAGATCACAAGATTTTGGTCTTAAAAAGATCGATCTTTTCTGCATGCAACCAATAATCTGTGCAAGAAAATTAGCTCACCAGACTAGATTCAAGTATTTCAAGAGAATGGAATTGAAGATTTAGTAAGGATATAAATACTTTATTTGGAAGATGAATTTGAAATCGTGTCACCTCATAGAGCTTAACGACTTGTTTGATGTGAGATTCTCTGTGTATGCGAGGTAACAGAACTTTGCAGAGGAGTTAGATTAGCTGATGATGATGCCGTTGCCGCCGCCACCAACTTCTCGTAATCTTCCCTCTGATAACAGTTTTAAAAAAGTGTTGTTGTCACACTTCTAGATATTTCATTTTATTTTTTTAGCTTTTCTTTTAGTTTTGCTTTGTTTGATTATGGATTGGGTCTTTCTTAGGCCAGCCTATGTAGAGATTTGTTTAGGAAATAAAAGACGCACTCAGCCTCCAACTTCTTCTTTTTTTGTAAAAAGGAGTTTAATAGTTACTTTGGTTAGATCATCGACATCAACTTATTTTGAGTACGTGCTTGGGGAGGGAGGAGGGAGGGGGAGGGGGAGGGGGAGGGGAGGCTTAGATCAAAATTTTAAAAAGGCTTGAAAATATTTCAAACTTGACTTGACATACATTACAATGAAACACATGGGTCAAAAACTGATTATTCATAAAATAAGGTCTTACAATTATTAGAAATGTCAAAACTTCATATATTCAAGAAATTAAAATATTTTGCTTGAACAATGCTTCTTTAGAAAGAGGAAAATGATCAACTCTTAAATACAATAACATCAAATTTATCTACTTTATATTTTCAACTTTTCAACGACAAATTTGAGCATATTTCATATAATTCGATTTGCTATTATTAATTTTCCAATAGCAAAATTTGGGAAATTTTATTAATGAAAACTCTTCACGAGGCTCATATTTATCTTTTGGTTTGATTAACTTGATTTCACGTCAGAAAGATCATTTTGAAGGATTAATTTTTTTTATTAATTGGTATTTAGTCTTAGTTTTGTGATCCGACTAACCTGGAGACTACAATGTTCTTTACTAAAACTGGTTCCATTTTACGAGATCCGATATGAGATTTCAGCACTAGATCTATAGTTAATTTTAAATTGTTGATTGTAGTTTTAATATGAAATTCTTATGTAAAACCAAAATTAGAAAAAAAAGTCTTAAAACTTTTCAACGCGATTCATATACACGTACAACGCACGTGCCAAAAAATAAATTTACAATAAAATAAGGTCTAAAATAATTAAAAATATCAAAAGTCAAATATATACAAAAAATTTAAATAACTTCTTTCAACAATTCTACTTTATAAAGAGGAAAAAAACTCTTAAATGCAATAACATCAAATTGATCCAATTGCTCTTTCAAACTTTCCACAACAAATTTGAGCATATTTCATTTTATTCAATTAGCTACTTATTATTAATTTCCAATAGCAAATTTTGGAAAATTTTATTTTTGAAAACTTACCATGAGACTCCTATTTAAATGGGAATCAAAACATTTTTATAGTAAAATGTGCTTTCAAGTATTCTTCAAGTAAAATTACTCAACTCCCACAATCAATAATTACATACATAATTAGAATCATGCTAAATTATTATGTTTTTTTTATTGCAAATTATAAAATATAATTAAATAAATTATTATTTTTATGACAGAAAAATGTCTTCAAGTGCTTCATCTTCAAAGGGTAAGAGAAAGTTGAATGAGGTGAAAAAATAAGTGTACTTTTTATGGCAAATGACATTATATCTCAAAATTCATGTATATTATGTCTTCAAAATTTTGGAAACATTGGAGTAAGAAATGGATTTATGGCATTCAATATTCATGATAAAACACAAATGTGTTTTGATTTAATCTTAATGAGCTCAACTCTTCCTTTTATGGATGGTATCGAGGTAATTAATTCCTAAATAATTATAATTTAATTTTGATTTTATGTGTAGTTTTTTATTCGAATGTTTGATTTAATAATATGACATGACTCGATATACATGTGTAACACACGTACATATTTTTTGAAAAATTCAAACAACATAACTTTTCTATATGTGTGAACTGTGTTTATATTTCATTGAACGTTTTTTTTTATTACTAGGCAACAAAAAAGCTTCGATTGATGGGGATTACTACGATGATTGTGGAAATAACAACTCTAGATAACAATGAAGAATATCACAAAGAATTTATGGAAACTGGGCTTGATGAATGCTATGAGAAGCCATTAATAAAGGAGATACTTCAGAGTCTTGTTGAGAAAATTTCCAACAATGTTTAATATTATAGAAGATATAAATCAACTTATTTTAAGATAAGTTATATAATATAATTCTTTAGTCAGCTACTTGACCTATACACGTATTATTTTCAAATTTGGTGAGCATTAAAGATGTACTAGTAGACATATGATTATATATGATGCTATATATACCTATTATTATGAACTAGAATACTTCTTTTTCCGTTAGTTTTTCTATTGGAGCCCGATACCTATTTTTAGTTGTAACTAATTTGAATTTGCCAAAAAGTTTATTTTGAAGGATAAAGTTTTAGTTTTCTTATTTTTCATTGAGTGTTTGATTTCCATTTTGAGATCCAGCTAATCTGCAGAACTAAATAGTTGTTTTACTAAAGACGACTTCATTTTCCAGACTCAAATTCGAGTATTAAAATACTTACTTTTAACATGTTGTTAGGTAGTTTTAATATTTCAATAGAGTATGATATCACTTCATGAAAAGAGAGGACTTTTCTGACGATTTGTTTAGTTTAAATTACGAAAAATAAAAAATAAAGTGATATGGTGTCAATAATATAAAAGAAATAAATCACCTTAATTATTATAAGACTAAATTTATATATTTCAAGACTGAAAGTGAAGGCTTAGTAAGGAGATAAATACTTTATTTGGAAGATGAATTTGGAATAGTGTCACCTTATAGAGATTAACGACTTGTTTGATGTGAAATTATTTATTTATGAAAGGTAGCAGAACTTTGTGGAGGAGTCAAATTAGCTGAAGATGACGTCGTCATCGCCGCCTCCAACGTCTCTTCATCTTCCTTCTTTTAGAAAAGTTTTATTGTTTCACACTTCTAGATATTTCATGTTATTTTTTTAGCCTTTATTTTAGTGTTGTTTCATTTTATTTATTTTAATGGGTTGAGTCTTTTTTAGGCCAGCCTACGTAGAGGTTTGATTTGGAAATAAAAGATGCTCTAAGCCTCAAACTTTTGTTTTTTTTGTAAAAAAGAGTTTAGTAATTTCTTTTCAAGTTGTCGACATCGACTTATTTTTAATACGTCCATGGGGAGGGAAGGGGGGGGGTCTAAAATCAAAATTTTAAAAAGGATTGAATATATTTCAAACTTGGCTTGATATACACGTGTAACATGCGTGTCAAAAACTATTTTTTCGTAAAATAA
>JAJOOS010024131.1:0-12387 GCA_029582725.1 Solanum chiquidenum
GGGGGGGGTACGTGGAGGAGGTGGTGGAGTGGGGTAAGAAAAATAATTTAAATTTTTTTTAAAATTTTTTTTTTTTTTTTTATGGATAGTAATACTTTAATCTTTGATTATTAATTAGTTTATTATTTAATTTTTGGCAAGGTGAAATATTTTATCCATGTGGAATGTCATGTGTCAAAGTTTTTTCAAATAAAAGAGAGAGTGTATTACACACACCACTGAGGTGTGTTTCTCAAACTAAAAAGTGATAGTTTAGGTATGAAACTCACACTCTCAATAGTTTAGGTATGAAACTCAAAAAAATTGGATAGTTTAGGTGTGTTTTTGACACTTATCTCTAATTATATTACATACAAATTACATAATTGTATGCAACTTTTATGTGTTTAATCGGATGCTGTACAACAAAAAGTTGGTATACTTATATGTAAGCGGTATATTTTGATCGAATTCTGTATAAATAAAAAGTTATATATAAATTATATGCTTTGACCGGATTTGTATATATTTTGTAAAAAATAAAAACAACTCCTCTAGCTACTTTTTGAAAAACTTAAAACCCTAGTTAAAGCAAGTAAATATTGTCTCAATTTTGTATTTATAGGGGAAAAAAACTCCTACATATATATATATATATATATTGTATATACATAGTGCACGACGAGAGAGAGTTGCTCGGATGGTAAGCACCCCTCACTTCAAATCCGAAGGTTGCGAGTTTGAGTCACCAAAGTAGCAAAAGGGGTGGGAGCTCCTAGGGAGGAAAAAAAAACAAATATATATATACATAGTGCACATGTAGTGTATAACAATGTATAAAATCATATATACACTATTACACATTTTATTATATAGATTTTTAAAATGGATAATGAAGAAATGATTAAAAGGGTTTTGTAGCAGCTTTGGGGAAAGAAGATAAAAAGAAAGAAAAAACAATCAATTAGACATATTTCACTATCATAGATGCTATTATTATCTATATTTTCAAAATATTACGTAACTTATCCACTAATTAAGAGTTTTCTATGTATCTTACACTTAGATACATGTATTTTTACTACAAGATATATAAAAATAGGGATAGAGGTGAGCGAGATTCATATGTATCCCAGATACAAGCGAATCACACTGGATACACATTAGATACATGTATATGTATGTATATGAAGTGATTCACATGTATATGGAATATATGAGAGAGTGGAAAGCGAGATGGGAGAGAGGCGAGCGAGATTTGCTATGTGTCTCAGATACATGAGAATTCATTTGGACACAATGTATCTAGAACAAATTACACCTAATTTGAGCCATGTATCCGGGATACATGTATTTGGATGTATTTGGACGCACCAAAATCTAGTAAGATACGTAATATTACAAATAAAATGTATCTAAGTAATTAGCACATAAACTAGTGGAATTTGGATAAGTTCCCTTAAAACAAAATATTAAAAGAGATTTGGTTTCCTAAAATTAGTAATTAGCTATGTAGTGAGATAATTACCCATCCCATTATGTTCCAAACTTGAACATGCATTAATAGATCCCTAAAATAACAATAATAATTCCAATTAAATACTATATTTGTCTTACTTCCTCTCTCCCTGATATATATTTATCATTTATTTATTAACTTTTTCAATAATAACATACTTAAATATTTAGCCTAGCTAGTGTTGGTAGTACTATTCTGGTAATTTTTTATTTGTCTGTTATAATTTGTTGTTCTTTGTATTTCGACTATCATGTATTTTATTATAGTTATTGTCTTGTTACTATAGGTTATTTTTCTCACTATATGCTATTTTCTATACTTCTGTTACTTACTTTTTTTTACGGCTTTGGATGATTTTTCGTTGAGTTAATTAGGGGTCTATTGAAAATAGCTTCTCTGCCTCAGAGGTAGAAATAATGTTTGCGTATATTCTACTCTCTCCACCTCCCTACTTCGTAGGATTTTACTGAGTATACAAATAAATGACTTTAGACATGATTTTTTTCTGAATTTTGTAGGAAGCTTAAAAAGAAAACCTAATCGTTCTCAGTTCGGTTTCAAATTCTCCCAAAAATAGTGTGAACATGTTACTTAAACATAGTTATACACTGTTTTTTATACATAATTATACATCACTATTCACTTATGCATTATATATAATATATACTAATGTATACGATATATATACATTACTGTATATGTAATACAGGTAAAAGAGTCTAATATATCCCTCAACTTTGTTATTTAGAGCTGATATATTTCTCGTTATGAAAATGACTCATATATACCCCTAATGTTGTACAAATGACTCGCATATACCCCTATTGTTATATAAATGACTCACATATTCATCTAACAGAAATGAAAAAAATAATTTTAAATTTATTTTTTTGACTTATAATTTTAAGAAAATTCATGTAGGAATATATATAATCGTTCTAGTAAATTTCAAGGTATATTTTTCATACATAAATTATTTTTTGACTTGTTTGATTATCATTATTGGAGAGAGTAGTAGTTTAGCTCGAATATTAGTTTAAATATTAATAGATCTTGGAGTCATCTTTGTAAATATTTCTGGATACTTTGTATACCGATTATAAGACAAGTAAGATCTTAGTTTATGAATACTTGCTTTTGGACGTTACGATTTAAAAATTACATTATTTGACTTACAAATTAAATGAAATAAACTAAAAGTTTGATAGATGATATCATTTATAAAACTAAAATCATGTGAATAGTTGATGGTTTAATTTGTTTCACATGCAAAGAGATCAATTATCACAAATATATGTCATGTGAGACAGCCTCATTTATTCATTTTTCTGTTAATTATTTGCTGATAATGTTAGTTTTTGCTGACTTTGACCACTAATTAATACTACAAATTTTCATTTATGACAAACACTTGTATTGTATGTTTTCCAATTTTATATGGGCTATTTAAAATAGCAATAATATTAATTATATCTACACCACATGGCATTTTAATTGTTGCCAAATTGAATTAGATTATGGTCAAATATGTACAAATTCAAAATTTTGTTACCCTCTATTACACAAATTATTGTCAATTTACAAAATTAAGATTAAATTAATTTATTTTCTTTTGATTTTACCCGTAAAAAACATTTAGTCAAAAGAGTGCATTAATAGTCTGGATAAGGCAATTATAGTAGAGTATATTAAAAAGAATTAAAGGATAAATTAGTAAAAATACTTTTTCTATTTATGATTTCTTAAGAAACGTGCAAAAGACAAAATGATTGACAAGTAATACGGAATGGAGGGAGTATTTTCTTGTCACTAATTTTTAGTATATTTGAAAAGTTTGCACGACTTATGTCACATTCGTTATCACACTCGCTCAACACAAGTACATTATATCAGATAATATCAATATCCTACCTATGGAAAAATCCAAGTGATCTGATTGGAAATGGTTTGAGTCGAAGTCATGATCGAACATGATGCTTATTTGATAAGCGTGATTAAGAAATAATGTCTGCAGTATCAGCTATAACTTTTGACATATAATAGTAAATGCTTGATATATCGTAACAAATGATACTAGAGTCAAGATTCAAAATTATATCCCCAAAAACAACATATTGCATGTGACATGTGGTGTTGAGAGGGTCGAAGATTAATATTATTGTGTAAAGCCAACATCCTATCTACAACGAAATAAGTCGTAACATGCACACATCTCAACTAAAAAGGGTAAAAGGCAACAAAATAGTTACAATATGCCTACAAAAGAACAGATATGGGTCATCATGCCACTGTTGCAAAACCAAAAATCTTCTTGTGTCTACCATTTTTCTGTCCTTATAATCAACCATTAATTTTTTTACAATAAGTGTAGTAATACAATAAATATCCTATATATTATTAGAAAAATAAGAAATTAGCATTGGATAAAATTTCATAGTTAATCTTGTGCTAATATTTCTTTTGGCTATAGACTAGTACTGACGGGTTATAAATAAATTCAAGATATAGAAGCTATTTAGCGATAAATTAACTAGAAATTACTGATAAATTACGTAGCTTATTTCATGTTTTCTAATAGTATATGCCTTTCAAAATCATTTTGGTCCAAGACATTCCAATAATTGAGCATTTACTAATGGCTAAGGGGTCCATTAATAACTAGGAATGTGTCTATTATTGCATATACTCCATTAATAGGGTCAGATTTCTAATATGGTTAGATTATTAGTTTAGAAAGTCATATATTTAAATTTTAAATTATTTTAATAAAAAGAAGTTACTTTATGAGATAATAATTAGAATTGAATGACCATTTGAAAAATCATTGTCCATTTATCGTATGAATCATTTGTACTGAAAAATAAGTTATGACGCAGTATAATAACTAATAATGCATAAATTATTTTTTATTGGATGTTTGATTTGTTGTATAAAAAAATGGTTTGAGGAGACTCACAAGAGTATGTTTGGCATTCTTAATGTTTTATACATGTATAACAAAAGGGAAAAGAGCCAAATTTGAGATAAAAAGATAACGTTAAAACATTTATAAGCCAATAAACTAACGAAGAGCAAATATGAGACAATCACAAACGTTAAAGGGTATTTTTGACATTTTTTCATATTTTATATAATTATTTGTATATTCAATTTTAGTGTAATGAACCAAATATCCAATAAAAAGTAATTTATGTATTATATATTCTCCATATTTATTTGTCTTCTTATCAAATGTTACCTCGTATACATTCAAAACTTCGAAACGGAGATATTCATTACTAGGGTCGGGTATAAAGTATCGAAAATTGAATAATCGAATCAAATATAATTTTTTGGTAATTTGGTATTCAGTATGATATTCGGGAGTACATTTTTTAAAATTATGGTATTCGGATTTAGGTTTGGTATGAGACATTAGTATCATTTGGTATTTGGTATTTCCAAATACCAAATTATTTATTTAATGAAGGTCATATTATCGAATACCATACCAAAACGAAGTTTGATTTATCGTTTACCGGATTAAAATTTAAAATTTTGACACTTGATATCTACTTTTAACTACTAATTACCAAATTACTGAACTAGAAATTTGATAAATCCAAATCGAATATCGAAACTCCACCCCTATTCAATACTAATACTTATACTTAAAAGAAGTTTTCCATGTCTTGTAGAAAGAAAGCAAAGAACATTAATCATTTACAAGTTTCCTTTTGTTTTTTTTCTTTATCCTAATTTTATTTTTTTAAAGGGGGTGGGGTAAAGGAAATTCAACATTTAGGGCCCGTTCGAACATGTGATATAAATTATGATATAAAGTTGAAGTTTTGTTTAAACATGCAATTGAATTTTCTAAATTGTATTACTTTTATCGTAAATTGAAACTTCACAAGTTGTAAAAACTATCAAAATTTTCTAATTCATATTCAATCTTACTAAATGAGCAAATCATAATTCATAAACAAGAGTTTGAATTAATATTCTAAGGCACCACATTAATAAATCACATATATCCATATTCTTTTTATAAATAAATGTTTGAACTTGCAAACTTCTAACTATGCATATATAATATCTTCACGATAATCGAGCATTAGTCTTTTTTTTACAAAATTTAAAATAATGAATCTTTTTTTATATATACATTTTAAAAAAAATTGAAATCATGATTTACAACTCCCAAATCATACTTTTTGAAAAATTTGAGATAACAAATCACATATCTAAACGCTAACTTAAAATCATAACCCTAAATCAATCACATATCTAAAACACAAACTTAAAATTTATTTATTAATAAGTTATTTTTTTGTTTATCATAATCAAATGAAGGAAGAAATCCAAATTTTCCTTTATTTGTTATCTTTTTTTTTCCCTTCTTTTTTGAGGGGCCTCAAAACATTGAATTTTTGTCCAAATTTGAGACCCCATGCTTAGTTGCAAGTTGTTGAGACAAGAGGTGGTCACACGTTAAACTTTTTAGTCCTTTGCTTTTTACCTACCCATCCCTATCTCTCTTGGCAAGGGACCTTAATCAATTAAAATTTAAATTTTATACGTTGACAGTATATATAATATAATTTTTCTCATAATATCGGATTAAGTTAGACTTACAATATTAGATAATTTTTCATAAGAAGACTAATAATTAAGCTTTGCAGCAAAAACTTGTATTGATGTAATGCTTTTTTTTTTGTTTTCCATTCGGTGTTCAGAGCCCACATTGGAGCTTCGACTAAATTCGGATCGCGCTCTGCAGGCCCATTTGGGAGTATGTAATGCTTATCCTAACATATTAAAAAGCTTAATTAGACTATTAGTTCAATAGTTTATAATATAGTATTAGCAATCAATTTTCCACAAGGAAAAAAAAAGAGAGAATTTTATTATAGTTCTCCTCCCATTTATTTTTACTTGTTTATAATGGACATTGCATTACCTTTAAGAAAATAATAACCAAATATAAGGAAGTTGCCCAGATGATAATCACCCTTCATTTCCAAATCTGAGGTTGTGAATTTGAGTCATGATCAAGAAGCAAAAAAGGGTGGAAGCTTTTACGAAAGGGACAAAAGTAAAATTAGTAGTTAATTTTAAAGGAAAATGGTCAAAAATGCCCCTCAATTTTGATTTATAGTTTGACTTTACCCTCGCCGTTAAAATGAAGTTAATTTTACCCCTCCCGTTACTAATTTCACCAAAATTACTCCTCATTTAACGGAATCCCCAAAATTGACCCTAATTGACCCAAATTATCCGAATTTTTTTAAAAAAAAAACGTATTTCCCTATTTTTAACCCAAATGCCCCGACTTGCCCCGACCCCTCTAGAGGATAACCCATTCCTTTTTACCCTTTTACCCATTCTCTCAAAGTAAAGGGGATTGCACGAAAGATAAGAATCCTCCAACTCCAACTCTAACTCTAAGATTGTCATGAGTTCAAGTCAGTAAAAAACCAAAATGATACGAACTTCTAGCTAGAGATAAAATTAACAAATAGAAATAAATGAAAAGTGTAACTTCTACCCCCATAAAGATAGAAAGATCATTTCCGATCAAAATAATCACTAAATAAATACACTTGGCTTTTGCAAGTTGTGGTGTGTCTATAGAAAACAGTTGGCAAGACAGCTAACTGCTTGTTTAGTGAAGAAAAGAAAAATGATTTGATTTTATACACCAATAATATATATTTTTTAAAATCATTAATATATTTCTATCTACTCAGTTAATAATTTATCTTACTTTTTAATTAATAATTCCACCTTTTTTTTGAGCTACTAGTATCTCTGTCACCTTAGAAAACTTAAACCGAAACAAAGATATTTAAATTTGGAAGTGGCAATATACTAATTTTTCGTTAGTGATGTTTAAAAATTTCACGAAGGAATGGATTTTTTTATTTCAAAATTACCCTTATTTTAATACATAAAATTTTATATCATTAAAGAACCTCATCGTCTTTCCTTAAAGCATTAAATTAACGATAAGTTAGTAAAAATACTCCTTATTTTCATAGAATTATTTTTTAAGAAATGTGTGTCCAAAAATACTGCTTATTTTGAGACAGAAGGAGTATTAATATAATCATAAACCCACACATTGATACAGATAATAGAGACAAAAAAAGACTAATCACGAGTAATTAAAGTAGAGTCCATTAATTAATTACTATTTAGAGGTTAAATCAAATCCAAGTGGCTAAAATAATGACAATAAAAGGTCCAAAATTTTCAAGATTTAATAATTGTGGTGAAATAAATTGTAGTCACGAGCCGCCTCTAGGGTAGTAACACACGTGAACCATGTAAATCATTTTTTGTAATATTAATAATGTAATCCCTCCGTTTATTTTTACTTGTCACAATTCGATTTGACAGCACACCCATTAAGAAAATAATTAATGATGTAAGTATTTTACCTAACTATCTCTTATTAAATAATGTCTTAGAAAATAATTTGGAAAATAAATATTTTTGTGTTGAGGGTAAAACGTGAAAAAAAAATAGTTTTTTCCTAATATATCAAAAGTGACGAGTAAAAATGAAATGTATTTTTGGAATAAGTGACAAGTAAAAGTGAATTGAGGGAGTGATTCAAAGCGGAGGTAGAATTTTAGTTACAAAAATTCAAATTTTTTTGATGATCGTCTATTTATGAAGGTTAATAAGTTTCACATGTTAAGTGCATGTTTTTATTTATTACAAAGGTACCTTTTGAAATGTTGCCAAAAGAAATTCTATTTTAAAAAATTTCGTATATAGTCAAATAATTAAAAAAATTATATTTCTTGTTGTCATGGACGGATCTAAATGAATCGAAAGTGATTCAATCCATTTTGGTTGAAAAATAATATTGTGTATATAAGATCAATTTTCTTAACACAAATCAAAAGCTCGATTCAATAATACAGAGGATTAAAATTCTCTTAGACGACACATGTTCATTTCCCACTAATCACACATTCTTATAATGGTTTTGGCTCTTCGCGTATTTTTTTTTTAATCTTATAAATTCTCAAGACAAAAATTTTACATCCGCCACTGCTGATTGTCAATAATAAATGTAATTATACCTTTATTTAAAATTTTGAATCCGACTCTATTAATTTACTAGAATCAAAGTTATCTTCACATGCACACTAAGCAACAAAAATTCCCATTCCCTCCCTTGCCCATGTCCCTTTATATAATATGATGGTACATGCATTAATAGTAAGTAATATTCTTTCTTTCACTTTTCCTCTTTTCTTTTCTTCTCTTTGTTCTTTTCAATTACTTCCAATGAATCTCATCTCTTCTCCAAAATTTTCTTCTTCTTCAACTAAATCATTTTCCTTTAGATTTCTATTATGTCTTTTTTTACTAAATTTTTTTTGTGTACTTTCATTTGCAAGACTAAGGAGTCATCAATATCAACAAAATCATAAAAAGCCAATTATGATTTTGGCAAATTTAACATCATGTTCTTTGTTTATGGGTAGTTGGGTTTATGATGAAACTTATCCATTGTATCAGTCTTCATCTTGCCCAATTATTGATTCACAATTTAATTGTCAAATGTATGGAAGACCAGACACTGATTACCTCAAATATAGATGGAAACCAACAAATTGTGAAATTCCAAGGTAGCCTTGCAAAACTCTTGTACAAATTTCTGTTACTATCTGTTGTTTCTAGTACTTTTTTTTAGACTGTTTTTCTTGAGTTGATGATTTATAGGAAACAGTCTTTTCACCACTGAATTAGACATAAAGTTTGACTGACCCCATTTTGTGGGACTATATGAGTATGTTGTTGTTATATAATGCTGATGGTAAAATGACTTTTTGTAATGTCAATGTAATTTAACTTGTTTATGTTGTTTACTTTCCTTATTTTCATTTTACTAGTTAGAAGCGGATTCAGAATATGAATTTGATTTGTTTGAGCTTTAGTTCTTGAATAAAGTTTTAGGTACTTGCAACTCTGTTTTTTCTTTAATAAAGTTTCAATCTTTGAATGCATTTTGTGTAACATTAAATTTTAAGTTATATGCACTCACAACTTTTAATGATGTCAAATGTAATTTAATTGTATATTCTAGCATAGTTACCTTTTTTCATAGCGAATTTAAAATTTAAATTTGATAAGTTCGACCTTTAGTTCTTGATTTAAGTTTTCAATATTTAAATCTAGTAAATTCAATTATTAGATTTTTATAATTGAACTCATTGTACTTTAGGAATTATAAAAAGTTGAACTCACATCTATATTTATAACCGGTGTCGAAATATTATATTCAGTTGAACCAATTGATTATATACTACATCTCCTATATTACCAATTACCAAATCATACTTGTATTTATACAGACTTTTAATTATTTTTTATTTTTTAAAAATAAATATTTTTTTATTTTTTAGGTTCAATGGTCTAGATTTTTTGTTGAGAATGAGAGGGAAGACAATAATGTATGTTGGAGATTCATTAGGAAGAAACCAATGGCAGTCATTGATTTGTATGATTTCAGCAGCTGTCCCACGAGGAGCTCAAACACAATACATCACGGGTGACCCTCTCTCTACTTACAAATTCTTGGTTAGTCTCCCTCTTATTATATTTATCGAGTTTAAGTTATATATACGGATGAGAATATGTAGTTGAACTTATGATAGAAAATTATTAATGTGTGTTGATAAATTACTTGTATAAATGTATTTTATAAGTGATCTGATTATATAAATATTATTTGTATGATGAGTGTTGCACTTAAATCAGTATACACTGAGGGGTCCGTTTGGTTTATATGGGCTAAAATAAATATTTCAGGATTAAGTTTGAGATTAAATTTGTAACTAATGACAGATTAAATTTATACCTTAAACTTGATGTATTTTATCCAACCTAAAAGTCAGGATAATTAAATTAGTCTCAAATTTATAATTTCAGACTAACGTTGCCCCACAAACCAAACGACCCCTAATAGTATAAGAGAAAATATATACATTGTCAGTGTCTATTCTTTGTGATATCTAATTCGTTCATTTTAATTTATGTGATATAATTTGAATCGATATCATTTTACAGGATTATGGAGTGTCAGTGTCATTTTACAGAACACCATATTTAGTAGACATAGATTCAGTGCAAGGCAAGAGAATTCTGAAATTGGATGATATAACTAAGAATTCCAATGCTTGGAGAGGTGTTGATGTCTTGTCTTTCAATACTGGCCATTGGTGGACTCACAAAGGGGCTCTTCAAGGGTAATAATTTATCTCCTCGTAATTTACGTGTCTTATTTTCAATTTTAAACATAATATTATATTTTGATCAATTTTTAAATATTTTATCAGATATCTGGTATCTTTCACCATATCATGTAGATAATTAAGATCCCCACATATTTGAATATCATGTTAGATGTTCTCTCTATTTCAATATTTGTCATTGGTGGACTCAAAAATAGAGGCGGAGCCAAGATTAAGAGTTTGAGGGTTCTTTCAAATCTACAACATTATTGTGAAAAAGCATTCTCACCGCTCTTTCTTACCACTAAGTTGTTCATCAATTTTGTTAGGGAATGCACAAGTTAATATACATATATATTTATTCAATTTTCTCATACAAATAGATTTATGAAAAAACTAGTGAATTCATCCGAGCCCACGAACCCCCACCCCACCTCCACCTCTGCTCAAAAAGCTATCTCCAAGGGCAATACACATGCCCTACATTCACTTTTTGACATTTATTGCTCAACTTTGTCTCTTCTTTAGAACTTCATTTGGGGGGGGGGACTTTGTCGGTCACATTTTACGTTTTTTATTTTTATTCTAGAGATAAGTTTCAAAAACACACCTAAACTATACCTTTTTTTTTTAGTTTCATACTTAAACTATTGAGAGTGTGAGTTTCATACCTAAACTATCACTTTTTAGTTTGAGAAACACACATCTCTCTTTTATACCACTCTCATCATGATGTGTGTAATACACTCTCTTTTATTTAAAAAATTATCACATCACACTCCACATGGACAAAACATTCAACCTTGACAAAAATTAAATAAATTATTAATATTAGTTAAAATTAAAAATTAAAAAATTATTATCCAAAAAAATAATATTTCTTTTATAAAATAAAATGTAATTTTTTTTTACCATACACCATCACTTCCCCCCACCCCCACCCCCGCCATTTTTCAAAAAAAATTTTGTTTAAATTTCTTTTATAAAAGAATTTAATTTTTTGTCACTTCATCTCTCCCTCCCCCCTCCCCTGGCCATTTTTCAAAGTTTTTTTTTTTTTATTTAAATTTCTTTTATAAAATAATTTAATTTTTTTCACTTCATCCCCCCTCCTCAAATACTAATTTAGATATTATTTTATTTTAAAAAAAAAAAATCTACCCACCCCACCTAACTCTCCGCTTCCAAATTTTTTCTCATTTTGTCTTAGATATATACATATCAAAAATATTTTTTACTTGCCGTCGCAAGACATTTTTAAATTTTTTACTTATTTATGTTATATTTGGTACACTAATAGAATTTTTTTTTTCTAAAAATATATGTACGTACATATCTAACACAAAATGAGAAAAAAGTTTTAAAAATAAAAATTAGGAGCGGAGGGTTACATAGGATTAGAGCTGTCAATATGGGCTAGCCCACCCCATCCGGGCTAACCCATACAGGCTTTGACATTTTACGGGTCAGGCCGGGCTAGCCCATTTTTTGTGTGGGCCAGAAAATGGTCGGCCCAGCCCACAAGTACTTGGGCTACAGGCTTGCCGGGCCAGCCCACTTTTTAAAAAATTATATTTTTTTATAATTATTAAAATAAATTATAAATTGTAATTTAAAAATATTATTATAAATATCGACAAAACAATATTACAT